>JAOVVO010000133.1:0-148122 GCA_028564675.1 Onchocerca lupi | reverse complement strand
CTGCGAATTTAGCCTTGGTTTCCTCGGTACCAGCTGCATTGACCGCTTTACAAGAGTAAGTACCAATATCCTCCAATTGAGCTTCTTTAATTGTCAGTGTATGGTGTCCTTGTTCATCTTTCTTTGATATGATATGCTGATTATCAATATTTATCGGTACTCCATCTTTGAACCATGTTACCTCAGGTGTCGGTTTTCCAACCACTGTTACTGACAATTCAGCAGTTTCATCTTTCAGCACCGATAATTCCTTCAAACCTTCTGAAAACTGTGGCATTTCATTTTCTTGTTCTACCGCAAATAAACTTTTACTTTCCACCTCACCAACTTTATTGCTAGCTTTGCATGAGTAAACACCAGCATCTTCTAATTTAGCCTGCTTGATTACCAGAATATGATGACCACTTTCATCCTGTTTGGTTGCATAGTGAACATTATCAATATTTACAGGTACTCCATCTTTGAACCAACAAACCTCTGGTGTTGGTTTACCTGTTACTGTTACTGCAAGTTCAGCCGTTTCAGCTTCTTTTATCGTAATTTCCGATAACTGTTGAATGAATTTAGGTGCTTCTAGAACTTCTAGTACCACAAATTCTGCTTTACTTTCTTCAACACCTGCCTTATTAGATGCTTTACATGAATAAATACCAGCATCTTTCAATTGAATTTGCTTAATGATTAAAATATGTTGATTTGTTTCGATTTCACGAATAAATATTCGTTCACTATCAATTTGCACCGGTGTACCATCTTTGAACCATTGTATCTCCGGTTTAGGTATTCCAGTTACAGTTACCTTCATTTCGGTAGTTTCTTGTTCATGAACTTCAATATCGGTTAGTTTCTCAGTAAATTGCGGTGGTATGGCAATAGATTCTACGGTAACATTGGCATTTGATACTTCTTTACCTTCTGAATTAATTAATTCAATTCGATAGCTTCCAGATTCTTCTAATTTTGCATTTTTAATGATTAATGTAGATTGACCTTCTTCAATTTTTATTGTAATTTTTTCTTTTTCTTCAACAATTTCATTGTTATCTTTGAACCATTTGATATCTGGTTCTGGAGTACCAGAAAATTTCACTTTCATAACAATTTCATCACCTTCAATAATTTTACAATCCTGCAGTACTTCAATGAATTCTGGTTTTCGATTCACTTCTTTCTCTTTAATTTCTGCTTCTGAATCTGCCATACCAACAGCATTGATAGCAATAGCATGATACTTTTGAAAATCAGATTTTTCCGTTTTTTCAATCAACAATCTCCAATGTACATTAGTAATGTCATGTTCAATGGTAAAATGAGAATCTGAAGTAATTCGAGTAGATTCTCTAAAGAATTGCACTGTTGGTTGCGGTGATCCTTTAACGGAACAATCCAAAATTACTTTCTCACCTATGCTTACTTCTTTAGAAGTGATTTGACGTGTAAATTGTGGCGCTTCAGCTGAAAACAAACGAAAAAAAAAGGAAATAGATGAATGTGAAAAAGAATGCCAGATGCTGAAAAGCCTAAGGAAATAAAAATAATTGTAAAAATTGGGCCTATTTTCTTACTTCTAAAACTATGCACCTAAATTTTTAAATGAAATTCTACGTTCATAGTTCAATTTAGCAGATATTTTTTAAAAATCCTTTTTCTAATTTGATATTCAATTTCAATACTTCGATCTAAAAAACATTACACTACTTTTAATCGAAATATTTGTGCGAAAGAAATGAAAAAGGAATAGTACGCAAAAGAAGTCTAATAATTTGATTTGCACTATAGAAAGTATACTAAAGGTCACGCTGTGACCTTTTATAATTGCCATTATTGCTAATCAAATTTGCAAACTTACCCAATACAGTAAGATCTGCTTTCGATTCTGCTTTGCCTTCAGTATTTTCAGCCAAACATTTATACTGTCCTCGATCATCAATAGTAGCCGAAACAATAATTAATCGTTGCACATTGCCATCCGTTTCAATAATCGTCTTATTGGCTTCCTCAACTATTGGAGTCTGAAAAAATTATGGAAATTTTAAATTTGTTTTCCACGAATTTACACATTTCTTGGCCATTTTATGGTGATCCTGTCCATCAATAAATCAATTTTTATAAAATTTTTGCAAAAATTCAATCATTTAATCTTTATCTTTATCTTTTAACAAACATAATAAGTACCTTTTCATGAAACCATGTAATGATTGGTTGTGGTTCACCGATTATTTTACATTCAAAAATAACTTTTTCCGCTTCTTTGCATGTTTTATCTTGTAATGCGACAACAAATTCTGGTACAGATGTTTCCGGTTTCATAAGTACTTCTGAAGCAAAAAAAAAAAAAAGTAAATCAATAAATAAAATCCATTTTTTACGATTTTTCGATATTACTTTTTGCATTTATATGAAATTTTCGATTAACTTTTTTTTTTCTCACTTTCAAAAAAAGCAAAAATTATAAGCTTTTTTTTTTTTTTTTTTTTTTTTATAAAATTCCGAAAAAGAAGGATAGTTTAAAATTTGTAAAATTTAAATGATGAATTTCAAAAATTTTTAAATCATTTTCAATCATTCCATATTGTTTGAAGGATTTCAATGCAACTTACCGATTACATTTAACGTTGCTTCACAAGAATCTCTACCAGCAATATTTTCGACAATAACGGTGTATTTTCCGGCATCTTCCGGTTCAACATTATCAATGATCAATTCACTGGTCACAAAACCTTCGATGGTACGAGTTTGCACACGAATTCTTGCGATTAGTTCAATTTCACGTCCATCTTTCAACCTAAATAATTAAATTGCTTGAAAAGTCTTCAAAAAATACAATGAAAGAATTAACAAATTGATTCAAAATACTAAAAGTCATTCTTCAAAAAAAAAAAAAAAAAAAAAAATCCATTTTTCGCAATTTTTTGATGCGACTTTTATGCTACATGAAATTTTTGACTAACTTTTAGCAAAGCAAAAATTATAAATTTAAAAAAAAAAAAAAAAAAGACTCCGAAAGAATTTAAATTTCATTTCAACAAATTTTTTGAAACAAAAAATTGAATTCAAAAATTCGGTTACACTTCATCTGAAGAAAGATCAAATAATTTAGAATCTAAAAATTTACCATTTGCAACAAACGCCTTTAGTATCTGGAACAATGCATTCGAAGATCGCTTGATGCCCACGTGCTGCTCGAGTATCCTTAATTTTGGTAATAAATTTTGGTGCCATAATAGGTGTTGGCGTACGCTGCATTTCTTCAATGGAATCTGCTTCTGTACCTAAATATAATTTTACTTAAATTGAAAATACGTGAAAAATATGCAAAAAATGAAAATTAGAGAAAAACATTTGTATTTTACTTCTAAAAATGCCACCTAAAAAGTTAGAAATTATAAAGATGATTTTCAAGAATTATTTAAATTTACATACCAAGTTCTGTACCTTCCTCAAAATTGAGCACTTCATCAGCCATTGCTTCAGATTCTGTCTGTGATTCCGAGAACATATCCGAAGTGTACGGCTTAAATTGCTTTATTATGAAAAATTTAGTGAATTAAAAAAAAGTAATTCTTCAAATTCGATGCTAACAAACTTGATGATCGCCAAAATTGGAATATAAAAAAAAAAAAAAAAAAAAAAAAAAAAAAAAAAAAACCTGTCAATTGGATATTTTGAAATATTAAAATTTATAAAACTTGTCTAAATTGAAATTTTAGTAATTTTAAATTTCAGAATCGCTTACTAATTTCAAAATTACTTACTCCCATGCTAGCTGTACAGGATACTTCACCAGCATCATTTTCAGCTTTACAAATAATTTCACCGGTATGCTTATTCGGATTAAAATTTTTAATCACCAATGTAGATGTATTATCATCCGTAACAATGCTAATTTCATCACTATTTTTCACCTCTTCATTGTTGATATACCATGTAAGATTGGGCTTTGGATCACCCGTAAAAACTACCTGAAATTTTGAGTATTATTTTTAATTTGAAAAAAATTTTTGAAGAAAATTTCAAGAAATTATTGAATGTTTATTGAACAAAAAGTTCAAATAGTAAGATTGAAATTTTATTTCAAATTTATTTTAAAATGAAATATATTATTTTAATATTGGAAACATTATAATTCATCGCTACTTGTTGCTTTTAAGTTTTTTTCTCTTTTTTTCTTAAAAAATTGAAACTTTGATAAAAAATCACTGCATAGCATATTTAACTTTGCCAAAAAGTTTTTTTATTTAAATTTTTAAATAATTTAGAAATTTTTCGACAATTTTCTTAATTTCTTCATTCATAAGTTTACCTTATGAGTAATCTGTGACCCTGGTCGTGCTCTCACATTACTCAACCATTCGATAAAATCTGGTGGTTCACCTCGGGGTAATACCAAAAGCGATGCTTCTGAGACTGCCTTACCGTATTCATTGATTGCTTCACATACAACCTAATTTTGCAAGAAAAAAAAAATGATAACTTTATTCGGCATTTTTTACGTGGTAAAAACATTTTTTACGTGATTCATGAACAAGTTTAAAATGAAATTCTGAAAAAAAAAAGTGTCGAAAATTTAGTGATTGAAGAGAATTGTTGCATAAACAAATATTATTTAAGTTTATTTTTTCTGAAAAAAAAAAAAAGAAAAAAGAAAAGAACTTTTTCTGAAATGAGACTTCCAAAAAATTTTGTCAAAATTTTGGTAATAAAATAAAAAAAAAAAAAAAAAAAATTGTTGATAATACACTTACCTTGCCAGAATAATCACAAGTGATATCTCGGATTGTAACAGTATAAATCCCTTTTTCTGCATGTATTTTGATATTTTGTGATTCTTTCAATTTCTTTCCATTCACATACCTAAATTTTTATTTTAATTATAAATATTGCTTTTGGAAATTAAAATCTAAATTTCAAATTTCATTTTTTTTTTTTTTTTTTCATTCTTAATGGTTTTTTTTTTAATTTTTTCTTCAGATCATTTTTTTCTTGGAAGAGTTTTTGAAATTGAATCAATTGAAAGAAATTGACTAAAATTTCAGAGAAAAACTTTGAACTAACCATGAAACTTCTGGAGTTGGTTCACCCATTAGAACAGCTTTCAATTTTAATGTATCACCTTCACGACATACAGCATCACAAAGTGATGTTTCAAATTCTACCGGTATTGGTGTCAAAACAGTAAGATTTCCCTGAGTTGATACCTCACCAGCTTTATTATATGCGGTACATTTAATGGTACCAGTCATATCTTTGGTACAACCATGAATTGTTAATGAATGTACGCCATTTTCTTCTTTCATTTCGGTATCTTCAGTTGCTACCACAAGCTGCAAGTAAGCTGAATTGTTGTATTTTTTAAATCTGAGAAATTAAATTAAATTTAAATTTTTTTACCAACTTCTAACGATACTTCTATATTCTTTAGCTGAATAGATCGAATTTTTCCGTAAAGTTTTTTTTATTTAAGTAAAATGAAAGTAAAAAAAAAAAAAAAGATTGTAGGAAGAAAAATTAGCGCCAAATTGTTATAGGATAAGTTTACTATTTACTCGAAATTAATATTTAAGTAAAAAAAAAATTAATCGATAATTAGATATCTAAATATTATTATTAAAAATTTAAAAATAATACCTGATCATTAATGTACCATTTTGTGAATGGTACTGGATCACCAATGATAATTAGTTTAACATTTAATGATTCTCCTTCAGTGATCGTAGTTGGTGGTATATCGGACAAGAAAGCTGGTTTTGCCAATGGCCGTTTTTTAGTTACTCCAATTGATGCCGAACAATCTATTTATTCAAAAGAAAAATTTATTTTAATCTAATCGAAACTAAAAAAAAAAAAACAAAAAAAACAATTTCAATAATTCAAAAATTTCAAATCAGAAGCAATCCTTCCTAAAATTTGTTAGTTGATTTTATATTTACATTTATTTTATATTAACATTTGAAGCAACAGCAATAGCATACTAATTCTTTAAAAATGTAATTAAGTTTTCAACAAATCATAGTTTGTTTCATTGCGAAATATCTTTTAATTCGAAATTTTCAAAATCGCTTAAGCTAATTTTAAAGCTTTTGAAATAGATCAAATGTCAAAGATTGAATGACCAAAACACAGCAAGTCGCAAATTGCAAATCGCAAAAACAACATCCGATATTGTAATGAATTTTTGTTTGCCATTTGATTTTGACTTACATACCAGCTGATCCGAATTGATTTTCAGCTCGTATTGTAATCCGTGATTTATCATCTAATTTAGCAGAATCAATTTTCAATGTTAATGTTCCATCATTTTCTTGGCTTAATTTGAAACGAGAATCTTCCAATGGTTTACCATCTTTTAACCATGTTATTGTTGGACTAGGTTTCACCTGAAATTCAAAAAACAAATGAAACAAATGTAAGCTTAAATTTAGAAGCATCCAATTTAAAAACATTCTTCTACGTGTATTATTTTAGTAGTGAATGTGATATGAAATATTGATTGATTTGATTGAATGAAAATAATTAGATAAATAATTGCAATTACACAGGTAATTAAGAGTAATAATCTAACCTGAGCAAGTTTAGCATCCATAATTAATTCTTCTCCTTCAACCACCAATTTATCTTGAATATTTCTCTCAAAAAATGGAGCACTACCAGTAGATTTAATTGCTAAAGTTGCTAATTGTTTTTTAGATCCCATACTATTTTTTGCTTCACATGAAATTTCACCACTTTGTTCCGGTAAAACATCATTTAATATCAACGTATGTGTGCCATCTTCTTCGGTAATTTTGATATTGCTAAAATTTGATTGGAAATTAAAAAGTTGAATTTAAATCAATAAATGCAAGCAGAAATCATCTATCATTAGATCAATATCAATTATATAAATGTATTATTAATCCAATAAAATTTTTATATTTCAATTAATTTATTTCAATTGTATCTAAATTAAAATAACATCATTGAAGAAACTTAATTAACAGCTATTTGTTTTCGTTTTAGTAAATGGGAAAAAAAAAAAGATGATAAATTCTGATCAATCAAACTCGGATCAATCATATATTTGATCAATTTTTCTTTTTTTTTTTTTGCAAAAAAAATTTGAACATACCCGCTGGGTATGATTGGTTCACCGTTATGAAACCAGGCAACTTCCGGAGTCGGATAACCGGCAACTTTAACCGAAAAACTCACTGTTTCACCTTCATTTACCTGACGGCTTTTCATTTCCGATACGATACTTGGTGGTTCCGATTTTTTGTTGACAGTTAGCATAGCACTTGCTTCAACTTGACCTTGTGTATTTTCGGCTTTTAATGTAATCTAAATTAATAAATTAATTTCTACAGGCAGAATGAATGATCATAATCAAATTCATTATTGAAATCCATAAGTTTTCTGGAACTTCTAAGATTTCCCAGATATTTTTGTTCAAGAAAAAAAAAAATGAAAAATATTTTCAAAATAATACCTTCTTTTCACTATCAGATAATTTTGCTTGAAAAATTTTGATCGATGTTTTTCCAGTGCTTTCATCAAATTTAACGCCAATTTCATTGTTATTTTCCAATTTCATTCCATCCATATACCAACTTACAATTGGTGTCGGTTTTCCGGAAACAATACCACTAAATTTGACGGTTTCATTTTCCTCAACTATATGATCCTGTGGTTGTCTTGTAATTTCCGGTTTGCAAGCTAATTGTTTCACTTCAACTGATGCATGTGATTCACTAGTACCACAAGAATTCGTTGCTTTTACAACCAGTGTTCCGGTCATTTCCGGTTTAGCTTCATTTATAGTTACGTGATATTTTCCTTCACCTACAAATGTCGATTTTAAACTTTTATAAACTGATGATTAATAAGAATTTATGCAAAAATCTTGAATGTATCAGATAATTTTGCTTTAAAAATTTTGATGAATTTCATTCCAGTGGTTTCATCGGAATTAATTTCATTTAACGAATTTAATTTTTGAGTGATAATTTAATTGTATCAAATAAAATCTTCAATATCTCACATGGCAATATTGATTTCAAAATTTACAAATATCATTTTCTGATGTTTGAATTTTTGATCAAATTATGGGATTTTTTTGAAAATTAAATTTTAGAGAAATATTTACATACCATCGTCAATAATTTGTACATTTTCATTGTTTGTTAATTCCTTGCCATTCAAAAACCATTTTACAGTAATCCCTTTGTACGGACGTTCAATCGCAACATCCCACCGTAATGGTTCACCTTCGTTCACGATACGATCAATCAAATGGGTCTTGAATACTGGCTTCATCAAATCTGGTTCAACCTGAGAAAAAATTAAATTTTAAATTAAAAATATGAAAAATTGAAAAATTTTAATTGTCAAATTGAGAAGATAATCGTTTTAACCGAAGTACATTAAATTTTGAAAAAAAAAATCTAATTAAATAATCTAGTTTTTATTTGATTCCAAATCTTACTATTCATTCAAATAATTCTATCTGACATTTTTGGAAACTTTTCGAAAGAATGAAAATATAAACCTTCAAAACAACTTCCTTGCCTACCATACCGGCTGAATTTTCCGCAGTAACAACTACTTCACCGGCATGTTTTACATTTGCTTTTTCGATTTTCAATGTATAAACTTCTTCGAACGATTTAATTATGATATTTGCATCTGATGTTGCTGACAATTCACGACCATTTAATGACCATTTTACTGTCGGTTTCGGTTTTCCGGTTATTTCAACACGGAATTCGGCTGCATCATTCTCCTTGATAGACAATGAATTCGGTCCTACAAAAATTGCAACCATTCAAGGAACTAACAAAACAAATACAAATAAGATAGTTAAAAATTGTTATCATCGAAATCACAGTATAAAAAATTTTTTTCATTTAAATTACTGTATATAAATTATGGTATCTAACATGTAAATATTAAAAGTGTTTCTCATTCATTGTCTGAAGCCGAAATCTTTTTTGCTTATCTTATTTACAAGCTAACAATAAGATATTTGAGACCTAAAATTAAAATATCAAGTTCACCTGAAATAATTTCAGGTGCAATATCTTTTTCATTGACAGTCATATTGAATGATGAAGATGCTTGTCCACCTTCATTCGTTGCTGTTACCGTAATTTTGCCAGCTTGTTGCAATGAAACTTCCTCGAATATTAGGATACTCTTATTTTCTTCATTTCTAATTGTGACCTTTTCTTTACCGCTCTAAAAAAAGAATAATTAATTACAATTAAATTCAAAAAAAAAAAAAAGAAATTGTTTTAAATTTTTAAAATACAAATATTCAATCCCGAATATAACATAAAACAAAAACTTACAAAACTATTGTCATTTCCAATTTTAGACTAGAATATTCTACATTTTCAGATTAAATTTAATCTTCACTAATTGAAGTGATTTTTCCGATTCGCAATTCTACAATTCGTTAAAATGAATTAAATTAAAAGAACAAATTCTAATTATAAATTCAAATCTTCAAAAAGTTAGAATTTCATTATTTTATTTCTTACCTGTAAAATTTTATCATTTAATATCCATTCAAAAGTGGCTTTATCACTAGTTTCAATTGTAACTTCTACTTTATCGTTTTCTTTAACTGATAAATCATTGAGTGTATTCAGAAATTCTGGTGGCTTCTGAATCATCTTCTCCTGGATTGCAATTAGATTCGCACTACTTTCCGCTTTACCAGCTTTATTTGAAGCTTTGAAGGTAATAATACCAGCATATTGAGCCGAATCAATAGTTAATTTAAAATCATAATTTTGTTGCGAAATTTTTACACCTGTAATATGAATACATTTTTTTCAATAATAAATTTTACATATATATATATATAAGATCAAAATTTATTAAAATTTTCAAATATATAAATTTCAAAGATAACTTATTTCGAAGAATTTACTGAAATTACTTGTAAATTTGAAAATATTCAGAAAAAAAGAAAAAGAAAAAAAAAGCACCTGGCATTCCATCGATTAGTTGTTTACCATTACTGTACCATTCTACAGTAACCTCATTTGGTTCAATTGATACATCAAAATTCGCTATTTCACCATGTTTAACACTCTGATCATTGAGTGGCTTCTTGATTACTGGCATTTTTTCTATATTTTCAGATTCCTGAAAAGATTTATTTTTTGCTTATTTAAAAATAAAAAATGATAATGTTTGTTTTTTTTTTTTTTTTTTTTTTTTTTTTTTTTTTTTTTTTTTTAAAGCAACATTTGAAATATTGGCATAAACTAAAGATCAAATCTAAATTTAAACGTCAAAGATAAATAATCTCTTCATGATAACATAAATATCTTCATTAACAATCACGATTACTAGGCTAATAATAAGAAGAATAATATATTTTTTAGCCAGAAATATTCTTCTAATTTACACAATTATAACTCTAATAACAAGATTAAAAATTTAAATAATATAATGATAATATTAAAAACTGCTAATTACAACCAACTCAAAATCATCTAAAAGAATTATTAAAAAAAAAAAACTTTCTCTAAAAACTTATTTAAAAATTCTGCCTTAAAATTTATGCCCTAAATAATTAATGCTAAAAAATAAAAAAAAAAGTTAATAAAAAAATTTAAACTTAATAAAACAATCAATAAAAAAGTTTTAAAAAAGTTTCAAAAAAAATGATCGATAAAAAGTTTAAGAGAATTAAGAACTCAGTAAATTTATTATTTGCAAGTAAATTCATTGAATTCACAACAAAATTTCAAATTCTAATTATATTTATTACCTTAAATTCTTCTTTCGTTTGTTTTTCTTTTACTGTCAATAATGCGCCAGTTTCATCAACACCTAAAATTTAATAAAATAATGTTTTATTTGCTTTTCTTCTCCTTATCACAAATGGCATCAAATGATCAATAAAAGTTTCAAAAAAGTTAAAATTCCAGAAAATTTAAAAATTATTTAAAAGCAAAACATACCAACAGAATTTGTAGCGGTTACGGAAATAGTCGAAGAATCAAAAATTTTTGTATCAATTGTTAGTACTGAAATACCATTGATGGTTTCAATTTTTGCACCTTCCATAGATTCCTTAATTTTTCGACCACCAATAGACCATTGATAAATAGGCTCAGGTATTGCAATTGCTTGAGCTTCGAAACGAGCCTCTTGGCCCTGTTCAACGGTAACATTTTTCGGACGATCTTTAAATTGCGGTGCTTGTGGTTTTTTACTAACTGTTAAATTTGCCGATGATTCGGCTGTACCCTCGGAATTTTCGGCTACACAACGAATAATACCACTTTCTTCGATTGTTAATTTATTAATTTCCAATTTCCAACTACCATCAAATTCACGAATTTTGACACGCTAAAATAAATGTTTTAATAATAAGAAGTTTGAAAAATTCTTAATTTTTTTTTCTGCAAAAATAAAAATAATAAATTAATTAATGTGAAAGTAATTAAATTTATCAAATTTTAGGTACGAATACATACTTCTGATTCGATCAATTGTTTATCACCCAAGAACCATTTTAAAGTAGCCGTAGGTTCAGCT
Source organism: Onchocerca lupi (assembly GCA_028564675.1). Classification (NCBI taxonomy): domain Eukaryota; kingdom Metazoa; phylum Nematoda; class Chromadorea; order Rhabditida; family Onchocercidae; genus Onchocerca; species Onchocerca lupi. The sequence goes on along the minus strand of JAOVVO010000133.1, from coordinate 136,584 downwards.
TCAACACGAACTTCAAAAACAGCATTTGATTCTTCCATAATATTTGTATCAACTAATTTTTCAAGAAATTCTGGCCCATGTTTTTTCTTTTCAGCAGGAATTACGGTCAATTTCGCTTTTGTTTCATAACGACCAGCTAAATTTTCAGCTCTGAAATTTTATAGTTTTTTTCAAAAATTGAAAAATTTGCAATTGATAATTCAAATATACATAATTACATTCTGCAGAAAAAAAAAACTAATTCATTTAATAATTACAATTCAGTTCTTAAGTTTCAGAAAGAACTAAAAAAAAGAAAAAAAAAATTAAATTTTAAAAATAACGAAAATGACCTGCATAAAATGGTGCCTGAATATTGCGATGAATCTACGATAAGCTTATGATCTGTAATTGATTGTGTTTCGATTTTTATTCCAGGTATTCCATTGTCTACTTTTTGGCCATTAATAAACCAGGTAACTACTGGATTTGGACTTCCACGAACGGATGTTTCAAAAACGGCCATTTCGCCATGTTTAACAGTCTGCAAAATATTTTTGATGAAAATTTTGAAAGTTTTTTGAATTGAAAAATTTCATAATTTGACAATTTTGCTTGTATTTTTGATAAATTTTTTCGTATACTTTGAAAGTAATATAAATTAATTCAAAAAATTAATACGAAATTTTTGCTAAATTGGAAATTCCTTCCTCACCTGATCCTCAATATCTTTGACAAAAGTTGGTGCAGAGAGTGATTCTTTCTCGACCGGTTCAACAATAAGATGTGCTCTACTTTCTGCTTGTCCATGTTCGTTAATTGCCGTACAAACAATTTCACCATTATGTAATTCAGTGTTAGCTTTTGAAATTTCAATTCGATAACATCCAGCACCTCTATCAATAATTACGATATCATTTTCACCGGATATAATCTGAAAAAATTTCGCAATTATTGATGAATTTTAATTTTTTTTTTTTTTTTTTTTAAAAATCAAATCTTCAGATATCATTCCATTTTAGATGATCAAATTTGGAAATTTTAAAATGTAGAAAAATTTGACTTAGTAGTAAAATTTAATTAAATTTTCTATAACTTTTCATGATAAAATTAATAATGTCATTTAAAAAATAAAAAAAAAAAAAAAACATTCATCAAGCAAATCATTTCACTATATAAATCTTTCAATTACATTTAAGTAATGATATAGTTGATATTAATTATGCTTTCTAAATTGATAAATATGATATCTGAAGATTTGATTTTTTTTTTCTTTTTTTTGCAAATTTCTTTCAAATAATAATCAATATTTGACCAAGTAATCGTATAAATAAAATAACTAACCGGTTTTCCTTTAATTGTAAACGAAACTACTGGTTCCGGAAAACCGCTAACTTCTGTTTCTAAGATAACCGTTTGCTCTTCGTACGTAATTTTATCCTCAAGTGGACGTTCAAAATTTGGCGGAGCTGGTGGTACTCGTATTCTCAATTGTGCATCACAATTTTCTCTACCAAGTCGATTAACACCCTAAAAAAGTTTAGAAGATTTTTTATTGAAATTTTTGGGGAATTTTTTTTTTTTTTTTCGAAATAAATTTATTAGAAAATTTTTCTAGCATAGATTTCTTGGCTCGAATTCGTCATAAAATTTCAATTTTCATAATTTACAAATTATTTTTTGATAGGGCAAAAAAAAATTTTATCAATAATAACTCACTTGACATGTAACAGTACCATCAAAATGCCTCGAAACATCGGTAATCGTCAAGATACAAATTCCATCTTCGCTGATAAATTTAATTTTATCTGATTCAGACAATGGTACTCCATTGATCATCCAAATTACCTGATATTATTTCATAATGGACAAATTTGAAATTTCGAAATTTTACGAAAATTTCGAAATATCAAAACATTTAAAAAATTCATCAAATTAAATTTATAAACTTTATTTTGTTTGCTGAAACTTTTGCATAAATTATGATGTAATAATTAATTAATAAACTATTTTCTTTAATTAATAAAAATGAAAAAGTTACGTCTGGACTAGGATCACCGGTAAGAACTGCTTTAAATTTAACCGTATCACCTTCGTTGCATTCAACATCTTCGATTACAGCCTGCAAAAATTCAAACCAATTAATTCATCAAGCTTTTAAATTCTATTTCTTAATTTAAAATCCAAAATAAAAACCGAACAATAAACGAATGCTCAATATCAATTTGATATTTAAAGTAATTATTTTCCACAAAATGACTATGAAAAAACAAAATGACTGCCAAAATTTTTTAAAAAATGCTACAGAAAGTTCTTTTTTTTTTTTTAATTTTAAAAAATCTGGAAAAAAATAAGTAGAGAAGTAATATCGATCAAACTTCAAAAAAAAAAAAAAAAAAAAAATTGATGACTAATTTTCCGATCTATAACCGTTTTATATTTCAAATATATTATATGATATTTTGACATAAAAATTATTGCAACAAAAGAATTACCTGAAATTCAGGTGCAACATGATTCTTATCTGGATCCGGTTCTACCGTTAGTTTTGCATTTGATTCAACTGTACCATATTCATTCTTGATTCGTACTGTATAAATACCGGTATCTTCCGGTTGAGCATCACGAATTTCCAATTTAGCATTTTGTCCATCATATTCTAATTTAAAATCGTGTGACGGTCGTAGAGGTTGCTCATCGACCAACCAGACCAATTCCGGTTCTGGCCATCCTTCTACCTTAACAGTGATCATTTTTATCACAGCAATCACTTTTTCTATCAATCTAAGTAGAAATGTATGTTTAAAATTACTACTTTTATTTATAATTTTTTTTGCATTTTGATAGAAAGCAACAAATATCTCAAAATATTTTCTAACATTGATTATTGATGGTAAAAATTTATTGGAGAAAAGTTGAAATCGAAAAATTTTTCAAAATATTTCAACAAAAAATGAAATATAATTTTTGGATAGTTTAATGATAGGAGGATAAAATAAATTGTTTGCGATTAAAAAAAAAAAAAAAAAAAAAAGAATCGTAAAATAAATCGTAAAACCAATTCACAAACTGATAATAGTAAATTAAACTAATTTTCTTGCAAAATTTCAAATGATTACCTCACATTCAAATGATACCATTTCACCCTCTTTTACTTCTTGATCTTGCAATTTTGTAATAAATGCCGGTGGTGCTGCTTCTTTTTCAACTGAATTAATTTCATTAAAAAACTTTATTTCTTTCAAAATTTTCAATAGTACTGATCAATAATGAAATAATGAAATATAAATTAAAATTTCTGAATTACACATAAACAAATGAATATTCTTTTCCGCTAAGTATTTTCCAACATTTCAACATTCAAACATATATAAATTGAAAATGAATTATCGACTGATTTTTTAACTTTTTCAAATAAAGTATATGCATAATGATTACTTTCCACATTCTTTTGTATTTTAAATTAGAAATTTGAAAATTTTTTGTTATATTCATGTTTAGACAACATAGATATATCTATACAAATGCCAAATAATTTCTTCACAAAACATAATTATCAATTAGAGTTAATTAAATTTGCAAGAAATATAAATGCATACTTACTTTTGACAATTTATTGCCATTTAATTTTTTAAAAAATTAAATATTCAATTTTGGACTAAATTTATTTTTTTTTTTTTTTTTTTGAACATAATCAATAGATATGTTCAGCAATGATTCGTATTATAAAAATTCGTCATTTCAATTATGACTAAAAATTGCTATTTGAAATAATAGGTACATGATCATAGAAAAAAAAAAAAAAAAATCGATTTTGCTATATTTTGTTCATATTTTCGAAAATATCATTTTAAAAAAAATAATTTACAATAAATGATTTTAAATTATTGATAATAAAAAATTTCCACTATTACTGTGTTTTGATTATATCTTAAAATTGTATATTGAATAATTAATTTTCTAAAAAATTTTAAAAAATTAAAAGAAGATCGTAAATTGAAAAAAAAAAAGAAAAATCACCTTTTAGCACTTTGAAAAATGCCGATGTTGATGCTTGTCCATATTCGTTAGTTGCCATACAGGTATATCGTCCGGTATCATCAACCTGTACCGGATCTATGGTCAAGGCAAAGAATCCATCTTCATCGGCGTAGAATGTATGCCTTTCATCTTCATGCAAAAGCTGATCATCTTTATACCTAAAATTTAATCAATTCTTAACAGTTCAAACAAATCAATCAATAATATACTACATGTTAAAATATATAATAATCACTTTCTGATAACATGCTACAAGATTCAGAATCCTATATTGTAGCAAATGAAATCGATCACATGCTACAAGATTCAGAATCCTATATTTTATCAAATGAAATCGATCATATGTTACAGGATTCAGAATCCTATATTGTAGCAAATGAAATCGATCATATGTTACAGGATTCAGAATCCTATATTGTAGCAAATGAAATCGATCACATGCTACAAGATTCAGAATCCTATATTGTAACAAATGAAATCTCTAGAATAAATGAAACAAACGAATGTTTCAAATTATTTTTATTACACCAGAAAGATAAATTACCAAGCAATTTCAGGTAATGGATAACCGGTAACTTTAAGACACATTTTTGCTGATGATTCTTGCAATGTCCTAAAACCATATTGTGTCCTGGTAACACGTGTACCTTGCATATCAAGTGTGGTACCCGTTGTTGCTAAAAATAATTATTTTATAAGTTAAATTTTTATTAAATCAAATTTTTAAATCATAATTTCTAAAATTTTGTCTCATAAAAATAAAGATAACGATAATAAAGATGAAAAAGAATGTTGCATTTCAATTCAGTTATCGAATTTTTGAAATTAAATTTTAACTATTTCTAGCAGCGAATGCATTTTAATCAATAAGTAAAATGCAAATATATTATATATCTTAGTTCAAATATCTAAAAAAAAAAAAAAAAATTCTAAACTTGAATTTTTGAGTGGAAATATTTTATTAAATTTAAGATTTAAAAACTGCTAACTCCAATCTATTGTACTGCTACCGCCACTATATAAACTAGTTGTTGAAGCAGTTGGAGATATGACTGGTGGTGATTTTATTTTCTTTCGTGGTGGTCCTTCTTCGGGACCTGAAAGTAAATGTTTTAGAGGATTAGAAGTATAAAATTCAGCAATAAAAATGTGATGAATAACTTATTAAATTCATCATATTTTCATAAAATTCAAAGTTCGATTTCAGATTCCTCTTTGCTCGAAATCGTAACTTGTCATCAATCATACCAAACAAGCTTCTGGACATTGTAGAATATTCGCTGAATTCTGATCGACCATCACTCATCGTTATATCTAATTCACTGATTGTATCCACTTCCATATCTTGCTCTAATATTTTCAAAATTTTATTCTCAACAAAAATTCCAAAAAAAAAAGAAGATACTTACACCATGATGGATCCACTAACTCCAGGCCACCGTCATCGGCTTCCGTTAATTCAATTATATACAAACAGCGAAGTACCATTTTTAAGTTATTATTTTATTTAAGATGAATTTGAAATTTTAATTCTGAATTCAATAAATTTCAAGTGTTGCAGAACTTCTTCTTCTACTTTCGCAGTAGGAAATAATTGCTGATACGCAATGACTAATTAGAAATTAGGAATAAGAAATGAAGTAAATCAATAGTAGAATGATTGGATCAAATTTCAATCCGAAATTTTAAAATCCTTCTGCTATCATATTGATGATAAATTAGAGCAAAAATTTGCATATTTACAAATAAGTCGAATAAATTTAACTGCCAATAAATGATTTCCTGTAATATCAAAAAGAGCGGGGAATTAGGATGAGAATTGAAGATGTGGAGGAGATGAAACAAGAGGTCGATTGGTCGAGAGTGAAATATTCACCTCTAGTCTAAAGCTGAAGATAAAGCTTAAAGCATAAAGCTGCTCTCAAGATAGTATGCTATACGAAAAATGCTATTTATTGGAAATGATGATTGATTGGTTGGATAGATTGAGATGGAAGAAGTTATAGAACTTTTGAAGAAATAGAGAAAAGATTTATAGAATGTAAGAGATATGTTCAAATTTTTGTTCATTTCGAGTACTTTAAGAAGCTAGAACTTTTGAAGATTCAATGGGAGAAAGAGAAAGAAATGAAATGATGATTTTGAATCATTCGAAAATGAAAGATTGAAATTTCAGTTTCTTGATGAGAGTAGATTGAGAGGAAAATGATATTGCTGCTCCTGTTACTCCTGTTGCTACTGCTGTTGCTGTTGCTGTTGACTGTTCAAAATTATCTTGCTCATTTGTTCTGTTCAAAGTTTGCCGAATTCATCTTCACAAGTAAGCTCTAGCTTCAGTTTGTTGTTTTGGAACGAAGAAATGCATCTTGTGCGGAGGTGACATTTTACAACCCACGCATATCTTGTGATATACCTAAAGTTTAGCAAACTTGAAATGAATCTTCCTTCCCGACAAAATTTTATTAAAAGCAACAACAACAATAGCAACAAGAAGGTGAAGAAAAGAGAAAAGCGAATGAGGAAGAAGAAGAAGAAGAAGAAGAAGAAGAAGAAAATGATGATAAATTCAATTTGTTAAATTTTAAAATGTAGTTCTTTTATGTAGTCAGAGATAAAAGTTTACAGCTTACAAGTGATTTTTACTTTTCATTCAAACATTCCAGAACAAATAAATTCGCATTTACTGGATATTTTTCTTCTTTTTATCTGAATATTTTTGTTAAAGATATGCCGAAAGGTTTTTTTTTTTTTTTTTTTTTCTTTTTCTTTTTCTTTTTCTCTAAATTTTTCGAGTTTTATTTATACTTTTAAAAACATTAAGCAACAAAATAACTGTTTGAACTTCGATTTCGATTTGAATTTAAAATTCTCATTTCACAAATCAAATAAATGAATTTAAAAATTTTATCAATATTTTACGAATTATATTTGATATTTTCTTTTTCTTTTTTTTTTTTTTTTTTTGCAAAAAGAATACTGGAAAGTTTTCTTTTTCATATTTCTCAAGTTTCATCGATATTTTTAAAACATCAAACAAAAGTAATAATATTTGAACTTCGATTTAGGTATAAATTTGAAACTTCATTTTATATCATGAAGGAACAAATGCAAAAATCGTATGATTAACTTGGATACCATTTATGAATTAGACTGATAGAAAATTAGTCCATTTTATCAGTCACTTCCCTTGATGCATTTGATAAAAGCAAATTAAATGTTAAATTATTTGGTGAAATTCGGGAAATAAATAAAATTTAAAAAAATTTGATTTATATGATATCAAAAAAGAACATACCATCATGTTCTTTCATTTCATTTATATCTTTTAACCAGGCTTGTCGGGCAAATTCCATCGACTGAACATCTTTTGCACGAATTTGAAATTCCGGAAGTCCTGGTTCATTAGGTTGAAGTTCCAAAATATCCGGTTCTTTTTCCGCTACTCGTATTGTGTATTTATCAAGCTGTATTAATTATTCACATCATTAATCACTCAGTCATTAATCCAATTAATCAAATTCGTATGCAATCTATGTAAATAAAAATGCAACTGTTCGATGTTCATTTTCACACAACGTTTCAAGCTCTTCACCGATTAATTTGAAATTTTTCATACAACGTTGCATTCGAAAAGGCGCGTGTTTTTAAAAAGATAAGGCGCATATTTAAATTTGGAGATTTTAAAATTTTAAACAAATGAATATTTACATACTTATACAGACTAGCTGAAGCCAGATTAGTTAATAATAGTATGGTTTTAAATTTTGTATTATTATAAATTTCTAACTATTTTCAATTTAATCAAGCAATTCCATTTTTTTTTTTTTTAAAAATGCATAGTGTAATATTTTACACGTATAGTAGCGTAATGTTTGTATGATGGCGGATTTTTGCTACTATTCTTGTCGGTAAACATTAATTTATTTTTGAATAGAAATACGTAGCGTTCAGTTGGTTCTTGCTCGCCTTCCCAGACCAAAAATGAATCCTAAAAAGTAATCATTTAAAGCTTTTTGAGATTAGAATTTGAATTTGAATTGAGAAGTTCAGTTCGAAACAAATTACCGCACAAATTATATTACATTATAAAGAAAATGTTTATTTTAAAACTTGAAAAATTAAAAATTTAACATAAAATATTTTAAGTCATTTCTCATGCAAATGACAATTTATTAATAACATCGGGAAAATATTCGGAATATTTTTTCCAATTAAAGCAAAAAAAAATATTTTCATGGATTTATGTTATAATGTATCTTTTTTTTTTCCCCACTTACTTTAAAATTTCTGTTTTCTTAAAATGAATAAAATATGAGAATTTCTCGAAGATCAATTTTTTTTTCAGATTTATTTAACGTTAAATATATAAAAATAATGATTATTTCGGAAATTTTTATAGTTTTTCTTTTTTTATATGGGAGAAATCAGTATAAATGACTTTGTTTAAAGAATTTAGACTTGACATGAAATGCGCAAATGTCTTTGTCTAAATTATCTCAATGTCATCAAAACAAAGTTTGATTATTTTGATTCCATTATCATTATCATGCAATATGATGCTTATTTATACAAAAATTGCTAACTAACATGTCGATAAAGTCGTCCAAGTTTGTTCAGATCACCTGGATACTGCTCAATATTTTTGATATATACCATATCATTGGCACGTTCCGGTACAGACATCATCAGTTCAAGTGCTTTTTGCATTGTTTTTATATTTAGTTTAGCTCGTGATGCATATTTGACAAATTCCTCAAATGTTTTCAGTAGAAAAGTTGATAAGATTAAAGATTACTACTTATCATAAAAGGCATCTCTAAGATGTTTTTGAAATGCACAAATAATAAATTGAAATCGAAGGACAAAAAATTCTGGTACTATTGAGTTTTTTATGTTTTTTTTTTTTTCAATCATCATCAGTTGATTTCGAAATAAAATTTCATTTCAAAAATCCCTAGCATTTCATGAGATTGCAAGATTTGTAAAATTTGCAAGCAAAAAATGAAATAATTTCAATCATTATTCAAATTTTGATTATTTTCAATTTGATCGGAATTTCTAAAACTTTAGAATACCTTGAAGTAATTCTGATACTGAACAATACGATCTGCAATAATTTGCAAATGCTCATCATATGTCTTTGTCCCAGCTTCTACTTTATCACTCAAATCCTGAATATCATATGAACAGTTTTAAAATAAATGATTTGGAAGAAATTTTAAAGTTTTCATTTGAAATTAAAAACGGATTGAGAAAAGTATGAGATTTTCGTAAAAATGATTTTTTTAAAAAATTAAAAAGTTTGATCCGAAATTAAAAATGAATTGTTTAAAAAAATGAGTAAGAAAAATCAAATTTTTAATGCTCTTCCATTATTTTTTATAATTTTACATCTTAGTTTTTTGCAAACTGGAATTTGCTTCTCATGAAAAAATTGAAAATTCAAATGATTCATCGGGTAAAAAATCAAGAAAAACAAGCATTAAATTATAAACGTCTCATTTTTGGGATAGTGAAAAATTTACACTCAAGAATGAACAGCTATTGAATTTTATTAAAACGATTTTGAAATAACTGATTATGCAAGAAATGTTGTTCAAAGATCGATTAAGATGAAAATTTCGCTAACAAATTAATAAGTGTAATAAATTTATTTTATTCTTCAAGATGAATCCTTGTCTGAAGATAAATCATTTTACAGACTTATTGATTGCAAAAAATATCAATTTTTACAAGTATGCAAAAGTTAAAAATGTTAAATTCTTCATAATTTAGAGATGTAAATTTAAATTTCTACGACAAATTCAAAAATATAAAATTTTATATTATTTTGAGATTGTGAAACGGAAAAATATTTTTACAAAACAAAAATATAAGAAATTCTTCAGAATTTTAAAAGGCAACTGTAAATTTCATGAAATTTGTGAAATCGATGCAATATTTAAAGTAAGAAAAATCAATGAACCGATATATTTTATATTAATGTATTTTTTAAAAAAAAGTTTTATCACTTTATCTTTAGGCATACTTTGGAGAAACATAAGCCAGGTGATGCGAAATATCGCCAGAGCCAAAAATTTATAGCAGTATTTTCATAAATGAACACTGATTACAAGAAAAACTGATTCCAATACATTTTTGATGAAGGGATTAAGAACATGAAGAATTGAGGATTTTACAGAAACATCTCTATTTGGAAATTTAAAAGCAGAAGATCTGAAAAACTGGAATTCTGGAAGGTGACATCTTCCAGAAAGAAGAATCAAGAGAAAACTGTCAGTTACAAAATTAATAAATTTCACACTCTTCTTAAAATGTCATTTCTGTCATCAAAGTGTTCAGAAATGGCCCCTTTTTTTGTAACTTCCCGATTCAAACTTTTAAATTTCACAAACTTACTATTCATCTCCAATATCAAATAGCTTATTAATGCATAAAACTTTTTTTTTTTCCTTATATTTTCTTATATTTCTAGCTCACTATTGCAGATTTAATAATTAAATTTAAAAAAAAAATTTGCATCCTATGCCTTTTGAGTTTATTTTTATGTGAATAACTTTTTTTTTCTTTATTTTGAAGATCTGATGCAATTATTTTCCTTTTATATTAGAGGAAATAAAATGATTTGCATTATTTGACAATGATCAATTTAGAGCAATTATTAAAGTTGGTCTTTCTTAAAATCATTTTTTATCACTAATTATTTATCAATTGAATGTTCAGCAGATTCTTGATGTATTTTGTTATTAATTTATTGCCTGTTATTTGTTCAACATTTTTTTCTATGCTTATGAAAATTAGAGATATTTTGACGAATTTAAGATGGATGATAAATCAATAGAAAAAACTAGCAAATTGCTCAAGAATGGGTCCAAATATTTCATGGTGATCCGAGAAGTTTGGTGAAAGAATCAAGAGAGTAGTGAAGAATAGAGAATTAATGACGAATCCACTAAAACTTGATAATGATTAATTAAGAGTAATTATTTCTTAAAACTAACTGGGAAAAAACATCGATAATATCGCGGTCGCTCGACATTTGAATCAGAGTGGTAAGGAGAAAAACGAAAATTTGATAAATAAATATTTCATAAGATGATCGATAATTGGACAGGAATTAAATTGAGATATAAATAAGAAACAGTTTATAGGTGACGTTGACGACAACTATCTAAGTTGTTGAATGGAAAAAAGTTGCAAAGCGAAATTCGCAGAATTTCAAAATGGGATTTGCAGTAGAAAAGATCGTTGTTATTATTTGTTGGCTTTTTGTCACTTCGATTTTTCGAATTCCATGAAGCCATAATTTCTGAGAAATATGCTTAACAAATTAGTACTATGCACTGAGAACTGTAATGCCTTCAATTATCACTGCCAAGAAAAAAAGTTTAATTCTCGATGAAATTCCCGATTATACATCGGGCAACTGATAGTTTGGACGTTGAAAGAATCTGGGTACAAAATTATCTTATCCGACTTTTTTCGCCAACTGATTACCGCTTTTTCGATAGGAACATGTACTCATAATTAGTAGAATGCAAAAGTATCTTCCGAATCGTCTTATTCTGAAGAAAGAATTTCGATGCCTCAGGAATAAACTAATTTATTTCTAGTTGATAAGAATGTGTTGATTATAGTGGCTATCCATTTCGATTAATAGAAAGATAAATTCGGGCCGTTATAATAGTTTAGAATTTTACGACTCAAAATCACAACTGTTTCCGTTTTAACATAATTTTAGTCTGAATTGTAAAATTTTTAAATTACTGTTCTTAAATTAAAATATAAATGATGGCGAATCATTGTTTCTAATGTGTAATAAATGTTTTTCTTGAAATTTTTCTTTCTAAATCTTAAAGTAATAGCTATCTGTGTCCTATTTATGTCTAGTAGCAAAATACAACTTATGGCTGCTATAAATGTTCACAGAGCATTCCTTATCAGTTCTGATAAACTGACTTATTTCAAGCGATTTCTTCAGATGGAGGACAGTAAGACGAAGATTTAATTAGAATGTTTAAGATTTTTTGCACGAGTTTATCTAACAAACGCGAGATTTGCTGGAATTCATGATTAATGAAGGTTGTTCTTTTTCAGGCATTAAATAACGTACGATCTCTTGATATATGCACGATCGCTGTGCTATGTTATGATTTTTAATTAATGGAACGAAATTGACCTAAACTATAGCTCAGGACTTTTTTTTTTTCTTCAGAATAAAAACTAAATATAGCTCAGTCTTTATCCTATTTCTGTATTTGAACTATAAAAGGTACATTGCTTTCCAGACTTGAACTTTTGCATCAATCAGTAATATAATAGTAATGATTTTATGATAAGCTATGAAGTAATTGTTCTTATTTACTACTTAAATATTACTTGAAAAATTCTAAGAAATCAGAGAGGAAAAATTAAACCAATCATATTATATTTAATTAATGAAACCTTATTAAACAAAATTAGTAGAACGAAGTTATCTTCAATTCTGAGAAGTCTAATTTATAATTAGATTCAAATAAATATCTCGTAAAATCGATTTTTCAAATTGCTATAATGAGCAAATGAAAATTTGCATATCATGGCAAAAAGTTTAAACAAATTAGAGTTGATTAACACCGAAAAAGCATTTCATTTGCAGAGTTCGTATGAAGAAAGAGAATTTTCTCAATTGAAAAAATTCATAATCAGTTATAAATGTAGGAGTAGCTCTGAACTGGAATTAAACAAAATAACGACGTAGTTTATAACTGTTGGAGAAGCCGAAAAAAACTGAAGGAAAACCCTTGAAGGATTCAAAAAGAGAGAATTTCGATGGCTGAGATCAGTTCAGTTGCGCTTCAATTTCGAAGACAATTCAATAGGACGAGCGACAGTTCATAACGAGTCAGAAATTAAGTGGGTTGATGGTTGCATAGAGAACAGTATTGGAGTAAGTGGAAGGTGAACGACAGTCACAAAAGAAAAGTATGACAATGTAGTGAGCATTTCGATGATTGATGATGTCCTTTATTACTTTATGTGTATTGTTCATCTAATTTCTATTATTATATAAGTACGATATTGCCTGTAATACTGTATAAAACCAACAAAGGCTAGCGCGAAAAATCAGACAGTATCTCAATTTTTTAACATTAGACCGTAAAATAGCTAAAGCTATTATAGGTTTTTCGTGCCTTTTAACAAATTTTTGTGATTACTTACTGTTTTGCACTCCAGTCTTTTTCAAATATTGCAAACCCATGATCGGTAAGTGGATGGCTAAGTAAATACCTAAGCACTTTTGCTTGCATAGTAATTGAATCAGCATCCTTTACTTGTCGACATAGCAATCAACAATAGTTATGTAACGAACAAGAGACGATCAATGGAGACTAGCGAAGACTACTGTTGATTGTATAATTTCATTATCGCCTATTATATTACGTAGGATTAATTAAGACTATTGTCTATAATATCGTATAAGATCAATAAAGGCTATTATTAATAGCGGAGTTACAGCATCAAGAAGGTCTAATCCAAATTACAAACAAATTCTTCAACATTAACCTTTTGAATACAGTTTTGGAAAATATTGCTCAAATAAATATTTGTTCTTAGAAAATAAGCAACAGCAAATTGTTTGAAATCATGAATTTAAGAAGCGGAAATGGAAAGAATAATCTTTGCAAATAGGAGAAGCAATAGAGGGTTCACGTGTTTTCCATCTTTTTTCGAAAAAAGTCCTATTATTATCTCCTGAATGTTTTGATTTCTCTAAGGATGCCAGGAATTTTGTGAAGCGAAGGATATGTTATAGATTTGATAGAATTAAGAGAGTTTATTTAAAGGAAGAGTACTGTGTTTTCGCTTTTTCAGTTTTTTGAGAAAATAATTATTTAAGAGAATAAAAATTTTACACGTAATCTAAAAATTGAAAAATGAATTTTTAAATTTGAGAGTAATAGCAAATTTGAGGAGTTAATGTATTAATATTATATTCGCAAATATATTGTATTAATAATTCTTAAACAATTCTGAGACATGGTTTTAATGAAGTTACAATATCACGACAAGAAAAATTTGAAACTATGAAATTTATAAGATAAAAATTGTTCAGAAATTGATATCTGGAAAGTGAATTTAAATGGAACATGACTTGATAATGAATATTTATATAGTGACCAAAATGAAATGTTTAACTTATAAAATGTGATATTTTAGGAACAAGCTTTGATTTGAATCTAAATTTTTTTTATGATAAAAAATGATATTACTTGAATCAACTTTAAAATGAAAAAATATAGGACTTACTATCTAATTAAAAATTTAAAAATTTTATTTTGTCATATTCAATTTATAGGTGAAGAGAAGTTGACAATGATTATATGCGATATGCAATAAATATATTCATCGGATATACCGCAAAGCTTCGAATTACCAAGATTTCAAAGGTAAATAATAGAAATAGGAAAGATAAATGCAAGAAATGAAAAATATCAAGTAAGAAAATTGGAATTGAAAAAATTGATTTCAGTTAGAGTGGAAAAATTTTATGCAATAATGCGAAATTTTTGGAATATTTGAAAAAATTTATTATTAATCAGAAGGATCAATTGAACTTTGCATATTAAGGAAAAGAGAGAGAAAAATGAAAGTTCAAATTTCAACGAGGAAAAAGAAGAAATGAAAAAATTTCATTATCAGTTTTTAACTTTTTTTTTTTTTTTTTTTTTTTTAGGAATCACTTCATCAAACTTTAAAAACAAATCAATCACAAGTGGGAGAATGGCGAACGGAAAAACATGAAGATTTATTGCTTCGAGCGGTGCAAGAATATCATAAATACATCAAATCTCAAAAATCAGAAAAAAGGATGAAGGATTAATAGATGGAAACTTTCTTCCAAAAGTTTTTTTCGATCAAAAAATTTTTTAAAACCAAATTCAAAATTACCTTCGTTTCATTAGCTTATGGAAATTCATCCGTTATTCGCCATACCGTATTGAATATTTGAACAATAACATTGACAAATTGAACATATTTGAGTTATTTGCTTGTACAGATTCTTCATAAGTGGTTTAGTTATTGATTACTCGATTTCCCGCTTTTTATTAGGGTAAACAATTGTTGTTCTAAAGATTCGAAATTTGAAATGAAACTTTCTAATACATCAAATTATTTCACTGTTGAGCAAACGATCTGATGAGAGCATCTTCCGTTCCATAATAATTAAATTCCATATTATTTGAATTAGTAAAAAACACCAAAAGTTTTTCTGTTTACGCCGACATGTTTATAATTGATTGAATTATCTAAAACTACTGATCACCGAAAATTATCATCAAAACGTATTTATTTTTCCTAAAAGTTGATTTTGGAAAAAGGAACGTGAGAAACCGAGTATTGCAAAGAAAGCATGACGTGCCATTTGAATTCTCTCACTTCTTTTCCTTTGTTTGTTTGTTCTTATACATAAATTGTTTATATGCATGGACTTTTTACATTTTTTAAATTAATAGCTACTCTTTATCAGTCCGAGAATGCAAAGAGAAAAGACATTATCCCCGGAAGGCGAGTTACATTGAGAATCTATTGTCATATCTACGTGACTTCCTTGTCATTTCACTAGAAATCTACGTGATTTTTTGTCATTCCATCAGAATAATGGAAGATAACTGGATGGAAGTCACGTAAACATAAGAAGGTTGAAATGGCGATGAGAAAGAGTCTTTTTTTGCTTCCACACTTTTCACAGTTTGAAAAATTTGATGAATTAATCGTTCACGTGAATTATCTCCTAGATAAGGTCATTTCCCAACAAAATTTGTGAGAGAAGATATCTTCACTAAAATTCATGCCACAAGCATTAGAGATAAGAAACGATGCCAAGAATAGCCACTGTTTATTTTCTGATAGAAGTGGGAATAAGATTCACGGAATCAGATTCACGTGAATAGAATGATAGAAGAATATATATATTTAGACTAGGTTACAGCGCATCTAAGTTATCAACGTATAACAGTGTCTCGCGGGAAACAATCAGAAATGATGTTGTTACTTATGCTGCTTATCCTCTTTTGAGCCTGAAATATCAAGTAATCTGAGCTTCTTGACGAAACGTGTCAATAATTGCGATAATTGCTCTGCATTTTCCATAATTATAATGGTTACTTCTTCTGGTGCTTCTATGCCAACTTCTGTCACAGTGATTGCAACAAGCAGAGAGAATTTACCCCTTTTGAAAGAAAGCATAACTTGATCTTTCTGCTCTGACTTAATTTCCTGTAGATTATCGTAATTTCGAACCCTATCAAACAACATTTTTTGTAATTCCTGAAAGCGTATCTCTGCTGCAGTGAAATTGAGCTCCTCGTTTCCTACAATGTATGGATAAATTCAGTATGCTTTTTCGCCCCTCTTTATAGCATTCTTGAGTCTTTTAATAATCATCTGGTGTTCTTTTAACATTCATATTGACAGTTTTTATTGGATTCTGATTTTTTTACTTAAAATCAACCATTCAGTACCTTCATACTTGGCTTGCTACAAAGTTCTTGGGATTGGAGTTACGGTAACGAAAACTATATCGGCATTTTCTCGTTTTTCTGCTAAACGAAGTTTTACATTCAAATATTACAGATTTTCCGTATCAGACAGTTCGATTACTGATGTCAAGCAAACAGCGTGAAACAACAGTCTTACGACCATCACTTAAGAAACAACAAGTACAAGCTCAAGCTCGATCTAAAGATTCGGATGCTAAACGAGTCTCTCTTTAATTCATTGTTTTTCATGAGCATTCTCTGTCTTATGTGAACTGATTTAGATAGTAGCGATAGATACTTTTAGCTTGATGCATTGGCGAATGTGCATTTTGGAAAGTACCACTCTTTCTTTATTATTCGGATTTTTCATAGATGAAATAAATATTATAGATTTTGAAATTTCCTTGGAATTATTAATGAAGTATAATTTTGAACAAAGATGTAGATGAATAAGTATTATAGGGAATTTTTGTTCCAGAGAAACCGTGCAAAAAATCTGGCAATTTTGAGTGAATTCATGAATAAATGATAAGAGGTCATTAATTCGTTTATTATTAAATGAAAAAAATATTGCATCACTGCAGCATGTCACTTTTGCAACTCCGAAATTACCATCTTCCAAATGCAACCTGTCGAAGCAACAATTAACATCTGATCAGAGTATTTCAAAAGTATGTTTCGCCATTTCAGGAAATTATCTTTCGTTTTTTAATACGGTTCATTCTACCTATTTTTCATTCATTTCGGGTATTAATACAAATGGGCAATGGTTTTTAAAACGGAGTTTTGTTAATAAGTGATCAGCGCTTGCACGTTATTACTAGTAGTTGGTTATTCAAAAATACTTTTTGAATATAATATATCCATGGTAGTTACTCGTCAGAAAAGCAATTTCCATTTTTTCAGAGTCGGAAGCAAAAATCTGTTGTCGATGCTCACAGAAAACGTATTCCGTCGGTGGAACTTGTAGAGCTTCGTACGAAGAAAAACAAACACAACGAACAAATCATACGTTTATGCGAGGTATTAGTTTGATATTGCATTTTTTGCTATTTCTCACGTTCAGTACTTGAAATTATGCTTGAATTTGTTTTATATTAGCTAAGTGATCAAAAATCTCTAACTTTCTAAATATTTATATTCTTCCAAGGTGCTTCTCTATCATTACAGATATGAAAAACTTACTCTGAAATATTATCTGCAATAAGTTAAAATTTGAGTTGAGGTCTCATCTCAAATATCTTTACCAAAGAATGGAAATACCACTGTTTATTTCTTTATACATTATAAAAAATAGCAAAAATCGAATATTTAGAAGTGACGCGATTTGATATTTAAATAATTAGTCGGTCAAACTAAAAAATTGCTCCTTAGTTAAGCATTTGATTTTTTGCATACTTTCAGTATAAAAGCTAAACGTCTTTTTTAATTTTTAATCTCTTCTTCCGTGACTAAATTTCAAATCATATGATTTCAATTTGAAAAAGCTTTCAGCAGGACACAATTTCAATTTTATTCTTCAGATGACTTTCGAAAATCTCAGATTAATCATTTTTTAATTTGAGGCACAGGAAGCACTTGTTAAATCAAACTATGTTATCAGACGTATGGAAAAGGAAGCAAAAGAACAAGAGACAGCTGCTACAGCGCTGCTGCAAAATGCAGTATTGCTGATTGAAACTGACGTATTGCGCAGTTTCGAAGAACAAAAAATCGGGGTAATTTAAACCATTTTTTTGTAAGAAACAATTGAAGATAGTACCATGAAATTTTTAACTCAGTGCTTCAAGATTTGTAATAATATGCATAAACATTTCAAATGTGCACAAATTATGAATTCCTCTTGCTACTGTTATTGTTTACATGCTATGCATAGCAGAATCAGAAAATAGAGGATTTCCTAACCTTTAATTTCTTCTTGGAATAAGCTTTCGGTACGAAATTTTGCGAAGATTAAAAGAGGACATAATTCGAGAAAGATGTTCAAAATTCAACATGAAAATATTATAGTTTATTAATATTGTGCATTATTGAATAAATTCTTTTGCAGTTGCACTCCGAAGTAACCATAAGAAATTCATTTATGAAATATTATTTTTTCATTTGTTCCATCGATAAGGATATTTCTCTATTTTTAAGGATTTGTTAGACAGTGTTGAACAGCAGCAACATAAAGTTGCGCAAGATATATGCGAAGGAACTACTGGATACAATAAGAGAATAGCTAGCATTGAAAAAGTAATTGCTTTTTCGGTTTTCCATAGTTTTTCTGCAAGACTTTTTTATCTCATAGTTGTTGAAAATCTTTGCGGATTGAATTATGTTCATGAAGTTTTTCACTTTTATTGATTGTGAAGAAGAAGAGATCAAATTTCCAAAAAACAAAATTATTTGGATTTCTCCTTGCATTTGTTTTTTTTTTTTCCTTTTTTTCCTTTTTTTTTTTTTTTTGCTACAGATATTTCACATGTAGACTTTTTAGGCATTGGCAGCAATTGGAAAATGCAACGAAATGCTTGATATGCAGTTCACGTTCGAAGAGAACAAAGAGAGCTTATCGGTGGCTGAAGAAATGAAATTGTTGAGTACTGATATCGGTTTATATCTTGATATTCTCAATTCTTTGAAGGAATTTCGTTTATAATTTCATTTTCGTATTCATTTCTATCAAATGCTTTGAAGCTATAATTGAAGCTTTTTTGCGTAATTCTTTGAATGCATAGTTTTGAATTAAATGAATTCGTATAAAAAAAGTCACTTTTCTGAGATTATATAATATATCGTTAAGAAGTGAATGCGCAAGAAAATAGACTTGAAAGATTCTAAAGACTCAAAACCATCCGATATTTTTTCACGAGCGGAAAAGTTAAGTAGAGGACGTTTTGATCTCGAACATAGCAAATGTGCTCGAGAAAAATTAAGAAAAAATGCACTCGATTGGAAGATTTTTGCTTCAAGTTACAAGTAGAAGGCAGTTTTTGATGATCGTTTGAGTATTCGCATTCAAACAGATAAAATTCCATGCAAATAAATAGATCTGTAATTGAGCAGCTCCAGTTCTTTTCCTTTTTTTGTTTTTTATTAAACTAGAGAATTTAAGGAAGTTCTTGAGTCATCTTGAATAGACATCTCAGCTTTTAATAGTATTTTTTGTCAAGTGAGACAAATTTTGTAATGAATGATTGAAACTTTTTATTTAATTTTGAATTTCGCATGAATCGATCATAATATTACTTTATTATATGAGCATCAAATTAGGTTAATTTAATTTAACATTATCCGTACTTTATAAAGTAGCTTTTCTGATAAAATCCTTATACGTTATATATTCTAAGCATTGTAATACTCTATTTTGATTTTTGTCGTCTCTGAAAAGTTCTAGATTCTGGAAACTGCTGTATCCTGAGATTCCCTAATTTATAGTGTGCAAAGAAGAAACTCTAGGCCTTGTTTATTTTTACTTTTTTTTTCAATTCATATTTTAATCCGTTGCTTAACGTACATGGAGATATATCATACGCTTTTCACTTGACCAACGTCAATTTTATTTTTTAGAGACGAGAAATATTTTGTATAATCGATATCTGTATTTTTATTGCAAAATTATGTTATTTTACTCTCACAGTTGTATGCTAACTTGCAATGATGACATGTATTCAGATCAAGCAAATCTTTCGTTAATTCATTTTGTTTTTTTTTTTTTTTTTTTTTGAAGCTTAGTCTTGGCTTGTTTTATATCGATTTCATTCAATAAAGGTTTGAATTGTTCTTGGAGCACTGTCATTGAAACTTGCCGAAGTATCTGTGCCTTGAAAAGTTCTGGGAAGTCGATTTGTTTCGAGGTTGATAAAAATTTAATTGCAATATTTGAACAAGTATCAATTCTTTCCCAACTTTGCAATCACTGATGGTGAAGTAAAAGCAATGGTAGTATTTTTTGAAAAAAAAAAAAAGAAAGGACGTAAATCTGTTTAGTTTAATATTGCTTTATGTATAAAATGAAAGGACGTTTAATAAAACAGAATTTTTACAATCAAAGCAAATGTGATCGTTGTAAGAACAAACTACGTAGTAATAATTTCAGAAACAAATACGTAGTTTTAAGCTTTATATGTTTGACTTGCTGGTCCACTCCAGGTTGAAACAGGAGAGAGTAATAGTGTTGGTCGATAGGTATCCAAGGAGGATTCGATCATTTCAATGTTATTTTTTTTTGACAAAATAAACAGTTATATTGGGTAACAGATTCCCATTGCTTTGCTTTTGACTTTTTTAGCCTTCTACGTATGAATAGAAGCATTTTAGGATGCTGAGGATGTTTTGGATGTTTTTCTTGAAAAGAACAAAGCAAGTTACGAATATCTGACCATCAGATATGTTGTAACAAGTCCAATTCAGCTGAGAACTTGGAGAAAAACTATATCATAACGAATATTTATACAACAAAATCGCTGAAATATTAAACACTTATAACAATAGAAGTACAGTACATGGCAGAAATAAATCCAGAGAGGAAGCATGAATGAATAGATTTAAAGGAAAAAGCTCGATTTATATATATGTCGAAAGACTTGCCAGAAAAGTATACGTATGAACTATACAGTATACGTGTGAATCGTACAATATACGTGTGAACTGTTAATAACAAAGTATAAAAAAACATTTCACCTAATACTTAAAGTATTACTTCCCAGTGAATGTTATAAGTGAGAAATAGCAAGCAATACCGTTGTTACACATCGTTTCGTATTTCAAAATTCTTTTCTGAAATGTAGAATAACGCAATGAAATGGCTTCAGAATGAGTCAGCGGTTGTAAGTGTGTTAGATGACGTGGAGAGGGGCTGATAAGCTTTAATCAGTGCCGTGTCTCTTTGCTTGTCTCATTTTTCGGATTACTTCGCAAGATATGCTTCATTCAAAGTAGTAATAGTCTATGAAATAGCTTCACATTTCGACTGATCTACCGCTTTCTGCTTGCCAAGTTATCCCAAAAACTTATGCTAATTAAGCAAATTATTAAATAGTTGACAGGAACATAAATGCAAGAAACGGTGATTGGCTTATGTCATCATGACCTGTCATGAACTGTCACGTGATTTATCATCACGATGACATCAACAAGTCATGTGATAGTCCTTAGAAGGGAAATTTTTTTCTTGTATATGATGATGTTTCGCTCTTCGTCTGTAAGATTACATTACATGGTGTAGTAATTTTTGCTGATAATAATACTTAATTTTATATATCTGTACTAGAAGTGATTGATTAAAGCTTAATTGTGTTAATTTACAGTTCATTCGCCGTTTTAAAGTTTACTGAATAATTAATCAAAATGGTTCGTCGTCGCATGGCTTCACCGAAACCATCTCCTCCAGTACATCGTCGTACATCATCGCCGATGTCTGCGCGTTCTTCTCCGTCAGTACCGATGCAAACACGTCAGCCAACAGCACCAAGTGCGGCACCACCTGCACAATTCGGTATGGCACCCCCATCGCGTGGACCTGGATTGATGGGACAGATGGCTGCAACGGCCGGTGGTGTCGCAATTGGCTCTGCAGTTGTAAGTTGTTTGTGTTTTGAACATGATTAGTTTTATCTCACAATTGAGGACTGGAAAGATTCACATGTCATTCCACTAATTTTGTTGTTTTTGACCCATAGCCATTTGCCAAGTTTTTGCAAGTTTTAATATTTGGAAAAAATTATGGGATTTGCTGAACACAGCCCATTCAGTCGTTAAAGTGACAATCATTTATGTGTTTTCAGGGTCATGCAGTTGGTAGTATGTTAACTGGAGGTAGTGGTCATGGAAATCAAGATGGAGTTGCCCTACCTGAAAAGCTGGAGATGCAACAACAGCAACAGTATAGAAATCCGTGTGAATTTGAATGGAAACAGTTTATAGAATGGTTAATTTTTAGTGTTACATCAAATTCACAAAAGTTTCTTGGATTCAAGGGATTTCGGTAACTATTAGATAAAGCTGACTTTTTTTTCAGAAATTTCAAGCTTTATTTAGACTTACCTGTAATTCTATTACTGCTTGATTGAGACTATTCTCTTAATGTAAATGGATATATATAATTTATTTCTCTTACATGAAAGGCCAATTTTGCCTCCACAGCGATGGATAAAATCACTACTTTGGTGATGAAATTGTGAAAGTACTCTGGAACATGAATTTTTTTTTTTGCATTTTAATTGCATTCAAAATATCGAGATCAAGTGTCTGATTTTCTTTTGCATTTAATTGTCTTCAAAATATCAGGATCAAGTGCTTTTATTTGAAAAATTTTTCGACTGCAAGAAGTTCCAACATTGGATTTGATGATTTTTTTTTCAGTACCGAGACACAGAATGACCTCAGCTTATGCCAAAGTTTTAACGAGATTTTCAAGGATTGCCGTGCAAAAAATCCAGGATCAAATCAGGTGTAACTGATCAAGTAGTGAGCAGAACTGTGGAAAAAAAATTGTGACGAAATAGCGATATAATTATCCTCCTTCAGTTGATGTTTTCTTATATATTAGTTTTGGTTTATAGATGACTGGAAATTATTTTTGTAATCCCATTTATATTGAAGTTATGGAATAAAATGTTATCGAAATGAAATTCGTGTTTACATATATTGGATTGGAAAATCAGTAAGATAATTTTCTCTTTACTTCTGGAATATTTTTATAGAGTTTATGATTTTGAAAAATTGAGCGATCATAATGATTGAAAATAGTCGTGTGTACTATTTCGCTTCCCATGTTTTGATGGTGATTGGAGGCTAAGATATGATTGCTTTTTGAGTTGAGAAAATTCTGTCGTATGTCATTCTGATTGCTGGGAATAAAGTAGAAATACTTAAATGTTAGTAATTACGATAGGTAATTACTAACATTTAAGTTTTATCGATAGTGGAAGTTTTGGTATAATACATTCCTTTCGTTCCATGGATTCCAGAGTTCGTTTTAAATTGCACATTTTTGGGACCATGTTCTTATATCTTAAATTCTACAAAATTCAATCCATAATGGGTCAAAGGCATTTATTTCCGATGCTTTGTATTTTGGACTTCAGAATATAATCCAGGTATTTCAGTTACTGGAGTTATTTTGAGCAATGTTGAGGAAGATCTAATTGTTTTTATATTCTTTAATAATGGCACGATGAAGGAAGGGTTCATTAGGTTTGTTATCAATTTTCCATGGACTCCTTCGGATTTATTCTTCCTAAAGTAGAAATTCAGCAGTTGATGTACTAGAGACTTACGCAAAACTCCATGTGGCTATAAACTTAGTTCGATGTTTTGAGTATGAGGAAATGTTGGTATGGTGCAAAGTAATTGCGAAATATAAGATCAAATTTAAAATGAATAACAAAAATGGAGAAAATAGGTGAATGATTGCGAAAGGTGAAAATAAATGGAATACCAATGAAGAATCTATGCTTATTTTAACAGAATTCTTAATTAAATTCATCTTTTTTCATTAGTTATGAAAACATATTGGTTTACCAAATCTTTATTGAACATCTCAACATCAAAATTTATTATCACGACTATAGTTTGTTAGGAGTCACATTTGGCTATTCATAGAAAGCATGAGATAACTTTATTTATATGGAAATTCTTTTTTTTTTTTTTTTTTTTAGGAAGAAAATAAATTGTGGAGTGCAGCGGTTGCTTTATAAAATGCAAATGCAAATTTATTTGATCATATTCTTTGACGCACAGCAAATGGTAACTTCCGTGCTAAAAATCGGGCCCTATTGCTTTAGTAAAAAAAAAAAAAGAGGTAAGTATTGCTTTCATAACCTTAATTAAGGTTCTGTTCCTATTTTCATGTGGCACATAAGGATCAGCAATACCATCATTGTTCAAATCATATCATTTTCTCATCTTTTAATTTTTCCACTTTCTTAGCGCAATCTTCCTGTTGGCTAAAGATTTACGTTTATTTTAAAATTTTGAAATAAATATGGATCTTTAGCCAATTTTCCAAAGCATTCATTCTTTGAAGTACTAATATTTCTTATTATTTATATACTTTCGAAAATTAAAATCTCTTTTACACCTTATTTTTCAGAAGAAGGAGAAGAAAGTGAAGCTATACAGTAATCGATTAGAAATGAAAGCCTAATGCGATCACTTCGAATCTTTATGACTTTGTCGTTTTCCTTAAAAAAAAAAAAAAAAAAAAAAAATCTACCTCTTTCCTCATAAAAGTATTTTATGTCGGTGAGCTTGCTAAAAGACATCTTAAATACATATGTAATTTATACTTTTAAAGTATAGTGACTCGCCCAAAGTATGAAATTACATTTGTTATCTTAGTATTGACTAATTACAAAATTTGCAAACTTCATTTAGTTTTATACTCTTCATATTTACTGCAAATTATTCTCTTTTTTGTTTGCGACGCGTTTTGTTGTTTGTTTTTCAGTTTGAAATTTACATTAATCTCGTTTTTTTTTTTTTTTTTTTTTTAGTTATTTTAAATTCATGATGACACGAGCACTACATTATGTATTCAAAATTGCTAATCGGAAAATGAGTCGTGATTTTTTCGTCGATGTTTTGAAAATGAAGGTAATGGTGCCATTTTTTCTTGTTAAACTCAAAAATATCGTAAGTGAATTTGTTTGAAAATACTGTTTTTTTTTTCTCTCAGCGTTTTTTCAATTAAATATTTCCGCTATAGTGATAAAATCATTTTTCACTTTATTTTTTATGAAATATTTCATTCTAATGTAACTTTATTCCTGCCAATTTTAAAAGACCATTCCAAAAGAACGAAATCTTTAAAAATTTCCATTTTATGTAGATAGCAATGAAGTATTTAAGGTTTTACGACATGAAGAATTTGAGGAAGGTTGCAAAGCTACATGTAATGGGTTCGTTTTTGTTTTTTCTTCAATTTTTCAACTTCTGTTTTGATTTTAAATTTCTCGCCACTGGTTGTTATTTCTGTCAAAATTAAATCTTTTCATTTTCTTCGTTTTGTTCCCCTTTATTATGATATTTAAAATTTTGAATCATTGATTTTTTGCAGACCATACGACGGTAAGTGGAGTAAAACGATGGTCGGTTATGGAAGTGAGGATGATCATTTTGTACTGGAATTAACATATAACTACCCAGTCAGTTCATACAAATTGGGTAATGATTTCAAAGTAAGTTATCATATCTCTCTTAAATAAGCTTTTTGATTTCTGCTTACTTTTTCTGGTAAAGTACTTACTAGCTAATTTGATTTAGTTTATTTGTAATGTGATGAAAACATGACCTAACCAATATATTTAAATTATTGTTTTAAGATTAAGAGAGTTCTGTTGTAAGTTGAAGCAACTTAACTTTGTTTTGTATGGTTCTTATTGTATCATATTATCACTTTCTTATTTTTGGAATAATTTTAGGGGATCTGCATTCGATCAACAGATGTGTTTGAAAACTGTAAAAATTATCAGATGGCTGTCGTCATAGCGAATAATGAAGTGGAAATTGAGGATCCTGATGGACATAAATTTTACATATCACCGAATACTCCCGAATCAGCTGGCAGAGATCCGATTTATAAGGTGAAATTGACCACATCTGATTTGAAGAAAACAGTAGGTTCGTTACCTTTTTCCTTTAATTTATCGATATTTTTCTCCCCATGCGGTGCATTCATTTGATAATTGATATAATTTCATTCATTATTCATTTAACTATTAATTTTCAAGTATATATCATGTTAGTTTTCAAAAGATATTGTTTTAATTACAATGTTTCCATATATTATTAAGAAAGGCACAATTTTTTATGATTGAGCTATTTGTATAAATTTTTGAAAATACTTAACTTTTTACTCTTTTTGTTTTTATTTATCTTTTCTCTTTGTTTGTCTTAGCTTTTGTAAATTTTTAGATTATTGGAGTAATTTGCCGGATTTTATAAAAATCGAACATGACGAAAACTGTTTCGTTATATCAGTTGGTGGAAAAAAAAAGGTTTTATTTAATGTTTTACTATCGTAATTGTCATGTATTTAATTCAAAATAATATTATTATTGCACGTCAACTAAATATTATTGAAAATAATCCCAGTTTATTAAATGAAGAGAAAAATCGGTCTCTTGTCCATAATATCTAATTCCTTTTAGCTATCGTATTTCCAGATCGAACTGGAATGGAACTTCATTAATACCAGAATTGATCGTTGTACCGGTTTTGGTAGATTAGCTTTCGCTGTTCCTACAAAAGAGGTCAACTATCTTTTAAGAATTTAAATTTTTCTTACCAAAATATTCTATTATTTCTTGGATTTCTCATTACAATATATATTTTTAAAATATTCAACAGTTGAAAAATACAGCTACAATCCAGTCTTAGAAAAAAGTAGTCTAAGAATTTGCATTTTTCATATCTAAATCCATTGATTTTTCACTTTCAGCTAGAATCAATACAAAAGAAAATGGAAGAAACGAAACAAAAGATTTTGACTCCTTTAGTAAAGTTGGATACTCCAGATAAAGCAACTGTTGAAGTTATCATTCTTGCTGACCCAGTAATTGATAATTTCTTGTATCAAATTATTTTTAATTTCATATCATGAATTAAGTTTTGAGTACATATATTATTTAAACATTTTAGTGATATGCTTTTTTATGTGAAAAAACTTTTGTTTTTATAGAACGAACACGAAATATGCTTCGTTGGTGATGAAGCTTTCCGGGAATTATCACGGATTGATCCGGATGCAGATGAGAAATTGCTGAAGGCGATCAGTAATGACAAAAGTGAGAAATACAAAATATCCGTTTAATTAACATTTTTTCATTCTTTCTGAAATTTTTCATCATTGATGCATTTAGTATCAATTTATTGATCTAAAATGTTCAAGCAAAATTATTAATAGATTTGAAGGATTCATCGTTTCCCAACAATTTCTTTCGAAAAGCTTTCGAATTGTTAAATGCTTCAGATATGAGCATATCTATTTCAAATAATAAATTGAAATAGCTTAAACAAAAAAAAAAAAAAAAAAAAAAAAAAAACAGAAAATTTAATTGGCTAATACTTAGATATGAAGAATGCTAGACGCATACCATTTAAATTATTTTATAAGTAAAGAGACTGTAAAAATCATTTTGCGATATCCATCGTAGTTTCTTTATTTTTACTTTTACTTGAAATTGATATCTATTCAAATTATATTATTTTGACAGGTTTTAAAGAGAATTAACGTCAATCTCTCAAGATCTTAATTATCCATAATGTTTTTATATTTTGTTCATCTTGAATGCCGATGTAATGTACATTGTCCTCGTAAGGCTTTAATAGATTGTCTTTCGGATTTCTAAATAGTATTCAGTATACTTGGAACTACAGTGACCTGGATAGGACAATTTCGTAATTGAATGTTATTTTTCAGTATTAATATCCTTTTACTGGATTTTTAAAAGAAGTTTTGCTCTATAAAGGGAACTGATGAATTTTTCTTGAAAAATATGGAGTCTTCTAACTTCAAAAATCAAAACTGCAACCAGATGTGTTTCTCCTTTTATCTCTTCTACGATCTTTATACAGCTTTATGATTTTTGAAAGTACAATTTGTGAATGGTGATTTCACTTATAATAGTTTTAATAAATAAACCAAAGTCAATTACAGTGTAACATGATTCAAGGCAAATGCAGTTTGAAATGCAGAATGATTTTAAAAATGAGGGTAATGCAAAATGATGTGATTTTTGTATTTCAGCTTAATATGGGGAAAAGAATTGCATTAATGTCAATAAAAATCAAAAAGATATTATAAAAACTTTATCAGAGGAAATTTTTATACAGAAAGAAGCGATAAGCAAAATTCCTTAAAGATTTCATGCACAGCTTTCGAATTCAAAGTATATAGATCATTAAGTTAAGTTAGGTTGTATTTTTTTTACTAATACAATAAATAATAAGTATCATGTATTTTCTAGCAACGCTGAAAATGATTTTTAAACACTGATAACAGTAAAGAAATAGGACTATAAGCCTAATATTATCAGAATTGAGTCTTTTGATCTGATCTAAAAAATGCCTAATCAACTTATCAATAAATGATAGTATTTATAGTAATAGCACTAAAATAAAAATGAGTATCAATATCCAAACCAAACTGAATAAAAATATATAGTCAGAATAGCCACTGAAATGAAAGCAAAAACCAGTCTAGGCTGTCCAAGCAAGCATTTATTATTAGTGATTGTGTGTTTTGTGATAAAGCAATAATTTATTTCCGATTATTGACATCCAGCATAACACTCCGAATTTTGCTTATCAAAGTTCTTAGTTAAATTTTCTGATAGCCTTTTGTTTAAGATTCATGTGGTATTGAATTTCTATTCAAACGTATTCAATTTAAGAAGTTATTTATTCCGAAAAGTTATAGAGGTTCTAATCCTTTCAATCTCTTTTGATGTCAGTTTATACTAATGATATAAAGATAAATTATTGATTTTATCGTATTAGTTTAAATACATAATGTCTTTCAGCTAAATGCTGTTAAAAAAAAAAAGTCCTAGAAATTGAAATTATTCCCGATGTATTTGAATTCTCAATAGCATTTCGAGATAATAATCTCTCGAATTGATGTTCCAAAAAAAGTAAAATTGATGACTGGTTACATTGGGCTGTAAATTCGATCATCAGTCAATCTAACGCAATTTATGAACCAAAATATTTTCCTAAACTCGAAGAAACTTGACAGAATAAAAGCTGATTTTTCGTGAAATATATGGATTTTACTTTTGAAACTTGTTTAAAAATTTTATTCACTTAGAATCTTCCCGATTTTTCGAATGTTTCAGTGGAAATAGCCATTTTTCAGCTTAATCATATTCGGATAAAAAATCCGTAATCTAGCAGTGGTTCGTTCATCTATCTTCTTGCATGATTGGATCGATCTTCTGGTGATTTTTATAGATCATCTGCTTCTGATGACTTAAATCTGCAACTTATTTTGTTCATTTACTCATTTATTATTTTGCAAACAATAAAAGTTGCATAGCAATAGTGATAAAAGCACCGAACAAATAATCATTTCTTCGCACAGAAAATATTTGACAAAAATATATAAGAAATAAAAGATGGCAGAATACTATTATACACAATTAGGGCAGTACTTATACGATAAAATCAATATTTTTGCTTGTTTTAAAATGATTTTTTCAATTTCTAAAAATGATTCAAATTTCCAGACAATTAAACTTTACACTCAAAAAAGAAAAGTTTGCATGCCAACAAATCATCTGAAACAATTCATCATCATGAGTAAAAGAATTGAAAAATTTTCCAAATTTCTTTATCAATTTTTGAAACCTTTTGTATCCGATATCTTTGAATTTGAATTGTCTCCTTTTTCCCCTTTCCCTCATCAATTGTTCCCTTTCTCTTCCTCATTTAACAAAAATCCCAATTTTTTCCTTATACTATCTGTTCGGTGTTAAAATGCATAGCAGTTTCGAATTCTTTTTATTAAATTGATTTCTTATAGAAATTTTAAAAAATGTAAATTCAAACTTCATTGGTTTCTTTTCTAATTTCAAAAAATTTCGAACAAGAAAAAAATATAAATAACAAGCAAGCAAGTTTTTACAAAGACGAATGAAATATTTTTGAATTATCAATAATGATTTCCAATTACATACAACGATGATACATGATACCGTTAACTTTGCAGAATTGTACAATTATAATATAATATTTTAATTCGCCAAAAGTTTAAATTAAGAAAATT
Source organism: Onchocerca lupi (assembly GCA_028564675.1). Lineage (NCBI taxonomy): Eukaryota > Metazoa > Nematoda > Chromadorea > Rhabditida > Onchocercidae > Onchocerca > Onchocerca lupi. Next base: position 106,284 of record JAOVVO010000133.1, on the reverse strand, counting down.
TTAAACGAAATAACGCACCATGAAAAAAATATAAATATTGGTGATGGCTCGATTGAACGCTACGAAATTTCGCTATTATGGCACCAAATTTCGTTGAGAACTGAAATTTATCTTCCGATCTCGGTATTATTTTTGCTAGATTCAACAGATATGGAATTATTTTTCTTTTTTTTAAAGAGTAAAGTTCGTGTTACATTCCTGAACTCAAAATATTTCTCACAATAAATTCATTTTTCTAAATTATTATTATTACAAGCTAAATAAGTAGTTAATTTCGATTTTTTTGAAGTTTTTGTCTATTTTTTTATTTTTTAGTCGTAGTGGCATAACTATCAAATGAAAGAAATTAAAAAGTGGAAAGTTGGAATAAAAAAAGTTTGTTCTTTGGATAACATATGTACACAATGATGAATAGAATGCATGTATTCAAGTAATTAAAAGCTATAATTACCCAAAAATATGATAAAATGACGTGGAAATAATACTACTATGCATTTGGAAAGAATATTATTCCAGCCATGATCATGAAGATAAGTTTCATTTGAAACGAGCATTCCAAGTAATTTTTTAAAAAAAAAAGAAAAAAAATCATTCCCAGCTATCTTACTGTAATGCTTCAATGAAAAGTTGTAGTAAGATAACTGAAAATGATTATACAATCAAAATAAATGCGCCGACAACTTTATGTACAACAAATAATCTGAATCTAATTATAGAATTTTATGCAGAAATATTTCCGGCAAATATGAACTTTACGAACTTGAAAGTTGCATGCAGTCGCAATAAATCCATTCTTGCTTCATGTTCTAAGCTATGCTCTTTTCCGTTCGAACAACAATTCGTCTAATAAATTCAGAATATCTTATTCAAAATGAAACTTATCGCATGGATTAAATACTAAGTTGGTTATTTATGAAGTTCAGAGATAGCATAAAATTCAAAAGCTAATATTTACCGAAGCTTTATTTATATTAATAATATGTATTCAATCAATATTCCAAATTAATTTCAAGATCCATTTCTCTTGGTAACAAATAAAGGTGAACATTAAAAATATGTATAATATTCAACAAAAAATGTCGCTGATAGGTAATTTCCCCTGACTGTTAATCGAAGTGCAGAGTTTTTTTGTTAACTTCCGCTCAATATTTGCTCGAATATTTAAGCCTTAAAAAATTATCATGATAATCAGAGCCAAAAAATTAACTTAACAGACTTTGATATGCGCTTCTTCGGATTAAAAAGTAACTTTGATTTATGTTATTCAGATATAATGTGTGTCCATATTTTGCATTGCGAATCAATAAATTAATTCCGCAAATCTATCCAAATAGAGCGGAAGGGAAATCATATTTGCGGGTTGCATTTTAAATGATAATTTTTCTAAAATATCACTTTTTCCATATTTTTGCTGGGATATTAAGAAAATCAAATCATTTGGATAGTTCTATTGATATCAGAATATAAGAATTGTTCAAATAAAGTGCCCAAAACAAATGAATTCTGTTCTAATTAATTAAAAATAATATTTCCATAATTAGAGAATCAATTGTCAAATTTTTCGAATTCATAATGCAAATTATTCGATGTTTTAGTTAACATTTTTACAGTTTCTTAAATTCACATTCAATCTTATATATTTCTATAAGACCAATAATTTAATAACTTACACTTATATAATTAATTAATATTATTGTGATTAAATTGGTGATAAGTTAAGATTACTGCCTAATTTTCTTCTAATTTTAAAAATTTTTTATTTTAATTTCAAGAAATACAAAAGGGCGAACATTACCGGTAATTTTTGAAGTGCTCTATGAAAGAATCATATTTAGAAATCAGCGTAATTTCAAAACCAAAAATAAAACAATTGTGCCGACGAAATAAATTTAAGAAATAATTTGTCACAATTGACATTCTTTTTCTTTCATATTCATATGTTCAATTTTTCACACAAAATAAAATGCAATCAACAGCTATCATTTTGAAATTACGTGAAAAATTAGAGCAAAAAAAAAAGACTTAAAAATCAATTCTTCATCTTGATCTACTCAAATTTTAAGATTGCCGAAAAATTCCAAAAATCATATTAATCTATTGTTTTGTATAAAAAAAAAAAATTTATTTAAAAATTTATTTACGTTACTCACGATTTGAGATCTAAAATCTGATCAAAAGATACGAATTAATAAACTACGAGTGACAGTTACGAATAATTTTAGATATAGAATAGTAACTTTGAATTCTTTCCATTAAACTTGAGATAACTTTCAAATTTTAATAAAACTGTTAAACATGTTGTACTTAACATTTTCAGGTTAATATCTCACCGATAAAAATAAATTGGCCAATCAATGACTTACTGTAGAAGAAGCCAAATAGTCCATTAAAGTTCTTGATGTCCATATTTATCCACCGGCCACATACATTCACATGAACTTGGCACATTAGGGATCGTATATGGATGCCAACTATGCGAGCCAATTCGTCGACGTGAAAAATGCTGATCCTTATAGTTTTGTACGCAGCGTAACATACCATGCACACACGTCTGCAAATTTATCATTTCGAATTGCAAATACTTAATTACTCAATATTCAAATAGGACGAATGGTTCATTATATCAGATATTGAGTTTCATATTTCAGTCATTCGGAGGATCAATGATCAATAAGCATAAGTACATAAAAAACAAAAGCTAAAATGTCTCTCTAAAATAAAGCGGAAAAATCAATCTACCTAAATCTGTAGAATTATTCTTTTAAAGTTGTTTGGATTTTGTAATAAACATATCGAAATTTTTAATTCTAGTTTTTAATCCTGAAATTTATAAATTTTGCATTTTTCTGTTGGATTTTTCAATAAGGGAAAAATTTTTCTATTAAATTAGCTCTAAATTTCATTACATATTAACGATATTTTTGAGTTTGTAAATTTTTCTGAATTTTAAAAAAAGTTAAAAAATTTGTCTTTCTTATTAAAAAGTGAAATTAAATTCAATAAAAAACTAGGTAAAAAAATTTTAAAATTTTGAAAACTCATTCATTGAAAAAAGAAGCTGTTTTTAATTTTTAACAATCTGTTACTGAAAAAGAATACATTTTACTTTAGATTATATGCACTTTTGCCTTGAAAGAAAAATTTTAAAATCAAAATTCTTGAAAGAAATAAGTTTGACATATAAAATTCAAATTATCAGACAACTGAATTGTCGAATGATAAAAAATCTTGAAATTTCATGCTAATGATTCACCCTTCATGCCTGATGTGTGATGATAATAAATTTGAGCAATCAGATTGATTAAATTTCACATTTTCTATTCAGTTAGTCACCTCAGTAACAATGAACAAATATTTTAGATTGGAATGATTATCAATAAGATTGGAAAAATTTATAAAAATAATTATACATTTTTCGAATTCGCAAAATTTTCTCAGCAAAAAATGATATTTCAAACTTTCAAAAATGATATTTAAGGTTATTTCAAAAGAAATAAATCGAAAAAGCTTAATGTGAAAATTAAAAAAACTTAAGATCAATTATATTTGCAAATGGGCAAAGAACATGAACAGATTTTGCAAATAGTAAATTTTACATTGAAACAAATGATCCAACTTGAACCAGGTATTAATGGCTTACACATTTCAGGTTTGAAACTAAAAATCACTGTGAAACAATCAGGTTTACCAGTTTTGAAAACTAAAAGTTTCAGGAAGGGCCAAGTTTAAAATTAAAAGTCATTGTGAAACTGGCAAAAAATCCCGAAAATCAGTTTTCATTTGATGCAAATTTTCATAAAATTTTTTTAGATTTTTCAGTTTGCTAATTTCATCAATAAATAACTCGTATTTTTGTTAAAACTTATATTTGATTCACAATCACAACTTCAGGAACGAAACTGCTAGAAAAGCAACTTTCAGTTTAATTTGCTGAAATTACTTCCAAACATGCATCGAAAGCATGCAAGTCCTAATTTTAATTTCGATTTAATGAAAAAAAAAAAACTTTTTGGCTCTCATAGGAATATTTTTTTAATTGCATCATCTTTACTTCTTCCATAATTCAATGATAGATGCAATTGATATGCAAATTTCACTAATAAAACTTTTTGTCAAAACTTATGTGATTTATAAAAATTGATTCGCTATTTAAATAGTATTTCATTCCTCCAAGCTAGAAACTATTTTAGAATATTTCATTTGCAAAATATTCTCAAATGTTATACTTGTTTGATTTTCATAAAATTATTCATCAATTTTTGAAAAATTCCTTCGAAATATGATTACTTGTCGCCTGATAGGCATGCGTCCTTGTTGTTGTTCGTAATCAGCAATACTTTTGCAGCGTATTTCGACAAAAAATGGTGGATCATATTCTTCAGTTGGAGTATTCATATGCACAGTATTACGATCACTTTCACATAGTGGCTCGTTCTTCTCCCGTTTTGATTTGAGATCCTAAAAAAATGGGAAAAAAAGCAGTAGAATTTTCCCATACAACTTAAAAACTTTTACAGATATTTATTCACGTATGTAATCAATAAAGTTAATAGGAAAAATATATATTTTTAACTCAAAATATCTGCAGTTTTTATAATAAATCAATGTTTTTTTCTAAAAAAATTCGCTAGAATATTTTTAACTTCTTTTAGAAATTTCTTAAATTACAGATATTTAGATTTTTTTTTTTTTTCTGACTTCAATCGAAATTATTAGACGATTCTAAGAACTAAATAGGAAAAGCTCTAAGAATTGTTTTATTTGCATAATGAAAATACTTACTTCCTGTTCTGATATTAAACTTTAAATTATAATCATTTGAAACATAAATTTTAACAAGTTTGTTTAGAAAATATGTAATGATCGATTTGACAATGAAAATGTGTGCAAAAAGGCTGGTAAATTAGGAAATTAAAAAAAAAATTAGGTCATGCATAGTGAACTTGATGATAGTTATCTGTTTATTAGAAGTGATAATTTTTATTTGTGTTCAGTAAAAGGACGTGATTGATTCTTGGGGTTTTTTAAAAAAGTAATTTTTTTTTCTCATTTTTTGAATGAACTATGCTCAAAAATGAAATTTGATTTAATTGCAAAATTAAGAATTTTCGGAATTTGAATTAGTAATGACGAAAACATTTTTCAATGCATGAAAATGTTCATTTTTGATCACTGGTTTTTTTCTTTCTGAAACCGCAAAATATATACAATGGCTTATTTTTTATTTTTTGAATGAAATCAAATTTTCAAGATGACGATTTTTTTATAACTTTTCCTTTCCAGTTAATATAGTTCTTCTGCAAAGAGATGAACACTCAATGATGTCATTTACCGTCCTCCATTGGATTCTCAAAAAAATACAGGGGAATTTCCTTCATGAAAGAAGAGGAATGTGAGAATTCTTCGGTTTTTTTTAAAAGAAAGTTAGAGAATCATCCAAACTTCCGATTGATATGCTCATCATTTATGATATTATTCAAAATATTTTCAAACAGAGAAAATGCTAACAGAAGCAAAGCAAATACCGCTGACATGTGCAAGAGATGAAAGAAAATTTTTTTTGACTGGAAAATTTTGCCTTTCTCTTGTTTATTTTTTTATTTTTTTTCGAGAAGTAATATAAGAAATTTCATTTGTTATTGTTGAATTTGAAAAAATTTTTGAGCTAGTTGCAATAACGAAACATTGAAATAACAAAAAAGTTGATGGTAATTTTCCGAAATATAGTAAAATTTAAAAACATTCAAAAAATAGGAATTTTTCTCGTCTAAAAACAATTAAACCACTCATTTTGTTACTTTGATAATTGATATCAGTTCTTCCACTGTTTTAATCATTTTAAAATGCTGTCATTTAAAATCATATCAAAGCAGTCATTCTTCGGCATATTTGATACATTGATCAAAAAGATTCTTACTCTGTGATGAGCTTTCAATTTATTCCTCATTACAGCATTGTTATTGTTGTTATTGTTGATGACATTCAGCGGTCTTCGGAAATTTTCAAAGAATTTGTCGTCCATGCTACTGCTGTCGGAATGATGCATCTGAAGCTGTTGCTTCTGTTTTTGCTGTAACATCTGCTTATATCGTCGTCGTTGCCGTTCTGAATGTCGCAAGCGGTTGTACGCAGAAAGCCCTGAATTCTTATGAAATTTTATTATATTCCGGAAAAATGAATGACTCTTTCTTTCATCACTCATTTAATTGCAATAAAGAGAGTTAAAGGTTCATTAATATCATTGAACAAGAATAATTGAAATCAAAATATAAGAATGATTTGGAATGTGCCATCTGACCGGCTATTGTCTAGATATGATGACGACAAGGGTGTGCTAATAATGAGTTGACCATTTTAATCACTTTTTATCCCTTGCATTGTTATTCGAGACTCATTTCTCATCTACATCATCATCCAACTTTCTGATCAATTATTTCTTTTAAATCAGTTGAGAATGATAACATACTTACCGTTATAATCATGCGAAGTACCTGCTTTCTGTTCATCGTTGATAATAACAGGTAATATATTGATATTGGTGGCAACAGTGATACCAGTATTACTATCAGTAGTATATGAGATGCAATACTGATTATCGATAATAACAAGAAGCGAAGTCATTATCGCTGCTAGCCAGGTGCCAGTTTGCATAAATGTACGTGATGGAGGACATATATCTCAGAGTTTGTCGCTTTGTTTTTGTAAATTTCGTAAATTTTTCAAATTTCAATAAATGATTTGATATTTTCTATTTTCCCTCTCTTTTATTTGTCTCTTTTTTTATTAGACTCTATCACTTGATCACCACTGAATCTGATGAAATCAGTGGCACAACATATATGACTTTTTTTTTTTTTTTTTTTTTTTTTTTTTTTTATAGAAAAGGAGAAAATATTTTGAAGCGTACTCTGAAGTCGACAGTATAAGCAATTACTGTAACACAGATACAGCCTGAAATTATAATTTTTTTAGACATTTTTCGGAATGTTTCAAAAAAAACGAAGGATGAGAGAAATAGATGGGTCGAGGAAACGATAGGATGAATAACGTTATTTTGTTGATAAAAAAAAAAATGCAAATATAGAAATCAGCACTGACTTGCAGACTATAAGAGAAGATGTGAGGAAAAAATTGGAAGTGAAAAACTTATCAGTTCATTAGATGGAACTTATTGAGTATTTTGAAATAAACAATATTTTAAAGTATATTAATCAACTAAACAACTATTTCAAGTAATTTTGTCTAATATCAATTGATATTTCATGTTTCTAAGAATTCCTTGTCCTGATATCGTAGCAGAGAATTGATCAAAGGCTTATTTGGTCGAGCGAATTTTGTTGCATTATCGATGTCATGAAAAAGGATGAGAGCATTAGATTAAAAAACAAATGACTGATTACAGAAAGAAGAAATGATCACTGATAAAAGCAGCAGAAAAATAAACGCTTATCTAATAAAGAGAGTAAATAGAGTAAAGAAATAATTGAAAATTTCACAGGAGAACACCTCTCAATTCAGTAATCATCATATAATCCAATGATGAGATGCTAATTAAAACTGTTGTAATAAATGAAATAACTGAAGAGAAGAAAAAAGTCTTTGAAAGTGCTAGAACAGTCTGAAGAAATATGCAAAAATTTTCAAGTTTTTTAATAAAATTGAGAGCTTTACATCACTTGACACTGTCTCAACATTGATCATATTTATATGAAAAAGTGAAATTCGTTGGACTAGCGTATCGCCTTTCTCGCCGTTTTATGTCAGCAACACCGAATGCTATTAATGAGAAGAAAAACGACTGTTCAACAGTTGGCTGTCCAGAAAGATACAGATAAAGTTGGCGATTCAGAATCTGAAATAGATGAGGCGAGAAATTAGTCGTGTAAAGTCTTGTCAGAGAATTATTTGACATTTTAAGTCTAATTTTAGGTTCTTAGAAGGCATAATATGGTAGCTGGAATGTTTACCCTGTTTTCCAGCATAATTCTTCGTTAAAAATTAAAAGCTTTCAAAAATAATTACAAATTGGAGTATTTAGCAATAAGATCGAATATAAAAAAGAACTCAAAAACCTGCGAACATTTTTTATATATGATAAGAGAAAGTATGCATGATGTAAAATGATTGAAAATAATTTATGAGCACTTCTCGCTCACTTAAAGATGAAGTCAAATGAATCGCGAACGCTAGCGAACAACAAGATGTCCCATCAAAAACATGTTTGAAAAGTGAAATATTCAGAATCATTTTTCAAAAAATTGCAGAGCTAAGGTTGGAAGTCAGTTTTTTCCTTTTTTAGTTATTTTCAAGTTGTCAGTTTAGGTCAACAAAGTGATCAATTTCGGATTCACTTTAAGGAGAAATGATGCCTTCAATCCATGAACATGAACCTTTTTCATTACAGAAATTACTGCTTTTGTATTGTTTAAAATATGAAAAAGAACTATAACAAAAATAGCACTTGCTTATGCTAATATCCTTTTTTGAAATAATTCTTGGAAAATTTTTGTCATTAATAAAAAAAAAATGAAAACAACTGAAAAAAAAATTCATTTCTTCTTCCGATAGAAATGGTCTGTTAAAATAACACAAAGAAATCTGAAATAATTCATATTTCAACTAATATTCAGCTTAATTGTATAAGTCACACATTGAAACTTTGCAAAGTTTCTATAGGTCCATGCAAACCTTATAAAATATTGTAAAACACTGTGTAATGTTAAAAGATGGATTATGATTTTGAGTTTGTATAATTGTTCGTTCTCAAAAACTTCAGATAAAAAAACTACAGAGTTTAACCGATTTGTCCTGATCTCTAATACAGAACAGTATGATAATACTACAAGAAGATCTGATTGAAATGCGAATAAAGATCGGTGATAAAAATAATGATTGCGATGATAGCGGAAACACTGCAATGGTGATATGATAAAAAAGTGATAGACAGCAGTTGCAGTGATAGTTAAGGTGGTCAGAAACCATTGGTGACGATGATTCCAATGATAATGAGGATAATTATAAGTGGCGATCATTAAGATTAATATTAGGCCATTCAGTGATGTGGAAACGATAGAGATGACAATAAATGATGTCACTAAGAAATGTGTATTTTTTACTATAAATTTCGTGAAAAGTTGATTCTTCAAAATGACATCGAAGTTTTAGACAATTGAAATTAAAATATAAATGACAACAATAATAATAAAAGAAATGTTGATCAGTCCGAAAATTTCAGATCTCCAAGTTTGCAGAAAGACAAATTCGACTGATTAATTTAATTTCACGAAAAGATAGAAGTTGTTTATACTACTTAAATATTTAGAGTAAATAATCTTCTTATTTATAAACAACTGAATTTAAATGTTACAATAGCGGCGAAACGAATGAAAGTGTTGTCTGTACAAATGATTCGTCTCTTTTGTTATTATTTTTTATTTTTAAATCTTTCCCTATTTCTTGATGGGCCAATCAGATGAAAGAATTGAAAGTATTTATTTTCGGTACAATAAGATGTAACAATTAATTGTAGTAATGCCGAATTTTTAAAGGATTCAAAAACTTTTAATACCTACAGTAGAAGAAGGTTAGTATTTGGCATTTCGTTATCAAATTCAAGTTATCATTAGAATTGAAAAAATTAAAAATCAATCCGCAAGTTTATTTTTAGAATTTTAATTTCATTAGAAATCTAACATTCCAATGTTTCTAATTTATTTTAAAAAAGAGTTTTTATAAAAACTAAATTCTGACTTTTAAATCAAATTATTGTAATTGAAACGATATAAACGCATTTGTAATGCACCATGTATTGCTTGCACGATCTACATGGGAAAAATTCGCCTTCAGTTGCATTAAGGATAATTTTTATATTTTGAAGAGATAAGAGAATATTTAAGCATTCAGAATCGTTCAGCAATCATTTCGACATAGAAAAATGCCGGAATGATTGCTGAACGATTCTGAAATGATCACAAGATGATCGTCGTAAAGTGGGAGTGAAATGGATGAAGAAAGGATTGATGAAGGTTTCGGGAAGGAAGTGTTAGCAGCATTCTTGATGGAAATGGTTGAACAATAATAATTCGAACATAACCAAATGATTCAGGCTGTTCGAAAAACGTTATCTATCTGACTGAGCTCTCTGAATAGTATCATAGTATCTCAACCATCAAACTGCTAAAGTTATGGAAAAAGTTTCGAAGAAATTATACAAAGAAATTAATCATCGGCAAGCAAATTGGTGACAGCATCGCTTCTATTTTCCATGCAATTCCACAATCGTCTTGCAGCAACAATGCGTTTTTTTCTTCATTTATATATGATATACATGCGATTTGCATGATATCATATATAAATGAAGAAATTTATCAAAATAAATTATTTTACTAACAACACTGATAGCACTAAAATAATTTGGTTTTGCATATAATAATAAATTAATAGGCTAATTCTTGGTTTAGGCTGATTTTGAGTATAATAATAGAAAATGGGCTGATTTTTGCTAATTTTACATATAATATTAAAATAATAATGTTACATCTAATCAAGTACCATTATATGACATCATATGAATGGATGCATTGCGTTTTTGAAATATGCATAAAATATGACTGGAAAATGATAAATTACAGTAACTTCATATCAGAAACGAACAATAGTAATATTCTTTTCAATCCTTGTCGCATTATCACAGGAAATAATTTTTGGGAAAAGTTCATAACAATAAATTTTGGTCAATAAAGATCTTCTTTAGACGACATATTCCTCAAACTCATCTTTGTGCAATTTTATCGAAGACAGAACAAGTCAAATACCAACCACAGTTCATCTGATACTCCCAAGAATTAGATTCAATTTCTAATCTGGAGCCATCAATAAATATTTTTCTCTACCTCAGAGTTTTTTGAAGTATGGGTCCAAGTCGAAAAAAGAAGCAAAAAAAGTTCGGTTTATTTCTTTGAGAGAAAAAAAAAGTATTAAATTCTTGCAAAATGGGCAGTCTCCTCCATGTTCTTATTGAAATTTGTGATCTATTTAAATTACATTTCAACAAAATAAAAGCGGTTATCGTGATGAATAAATACTATGCGGAAATATTGAACTGAAAGAGACGAAGTAATTCGGTATTTAGGGGAAGGACAAACAAAATTGTATGTCTAAAACGTTTTGAAAGGATGGCGTGGTAGAAGAAAGGAAGAAGAAGAAGAAAGTCGCATGATTTAGTCTAAGGAAACAAAATATTTAGCATATTGCAAATCGTAAATCAACTAATGACATTTATTGGTTGGCTTTTGAAAATTGGGAGGTGAGGTACTACGACATGGAAGAAAGGAGGAAATGAAACGAGAAACATTCTTTGACAAACACCCAACACTCCGAGACATTTGGATTTGAAAGAGACTTTTGAAAAGAAGCAAAAAGGGTTGAAAGAAGATTTGCGCATGTCTTACGAAGTAAGCATTGATGGATAAACAGAAACAGAAAGCAAAAAGTTGTAAACAGAGTAAGTACTGGAACCGATAAATCTTCAACATCTATCAGATAACATTTAATTTTCTTCATGGCATATTTTTATTCTTGACAGTTTTCAATATCTTTCATATTGACAAATTTGTTGTTTCAATTTCTCAGTTGGGTTTTCAAAAAGCTTAAAATTCGACCAATATTACAAAACAGTAATTCGGCGAGATACAAAAATAAAGGCAAGAATACAACAGATTCTTCTCAGAGTATATAGTACGAACAGATATGCAATCATTTACAAGATTCAGCAAGATTTTTGGAAGTAAATATCCAGGAATAAACTGAAAAGAGAGAGAGAGAGAAAAAAATGTGGTAAAACTTTCCTACGATGCATATCTTTTACAGATATAAACTTATGCCACAATAACACCATCAAATTCTTGTTGAAAGAATTTTCATTTCAATTAAAAACTAACTTTAGTTACAAGTTTGATAAATGATGACGGCATGTAAACAAGAATTAAAATATTTTCAAAAAATAAGCTGTAAGAAAATTGTATTTCAAAAATTGTCGCAATTCTAAAGCACATAAATTAACAAGAAATAAATAATTAAATTGCCCTTCTTCAACCAAAAAATTCAATTTTGATTCAACATCAATCATAACTGTAATAGATAATAGAAATATATCACATTTTTTTCGTTCTTCGTTCAATTTTCGATGAATTTTGCTCGCCAGTTACCTTTGATAAAGTGATGGTTGAAAAAGTAAAAAAATGGAGAAAAAAAAGAAAAAAACTGACGACAAATTTTACGAAAAAATTTTATTTGTTTTGTCACTTAAGAAATTATTTATATCAATCAATGCCCAATACTTTTAGATTTAGTTCCATTTATCATTGAATATAAGAAAAATTCTAGTTCGGAATAAATAACAAATGGAAGCATTTGCTGACAAAGACAGCTATTGATAAAACTGACTTTAAAAGTTGTCTGAGAAGTTGTAAGATGAAGAGTGGTAGGGAGAATCTGAAAAGCTAACTTCTGATCCTCCCGCTACTTTTAAATGTATCCTTTGGAACATCGCTTCTGCATTAATTCTCTACGCCTATTTTCATCACTTATTTATTTATAATGTGTACTTACATAAGGAGGACAGTCAATTTGTTCACACCTGTTTCCTTTTGATATAATTAAATCATCATAAAATTGAAAAATGTTCAATGAAGACAAATTTATCGCCATTTTACTGAAACTCAACATGCAACGGAACAGTTTACGAATGCATGATTTTGAGCAAACGAGCAAGATATTGTGCAGATCCTTGGAGATAACATAGATGATTGTTGATACTTACTTCGAACAGAACAGGAAATCTTGTAAAGGCTGGTTTGAAGAAATTGAAGAAAACGAAGGAGAAGAAGGCGAAGAAACAAGTTCGAATTAGGATTTAGTGGAATATAAACGCATTTTTAGATTTCAATATCTCATATTGTTTCTAAATTATATTTTCCATCCATCAAATTCGCTGTCATTAATATTATTAATAATCGCGGTCATTATCCTTATTATCACTATTATTAGTATCATTCCAATCCTTTTAATACTAACATCCTTTATTGTTATCGTCATCATTATCATTATCATCATCATCATAACTGCAAATATTTTCCTTTGGAAAAATACTTTTGTCATTTCATAGTTACTATCTTCATCAATTACTATTTAATTATTATTATCAATATGATAGATGTGATTATATATTACCAATCAATAATTACTGATTTTAAATAAAGATATTTAATTTAAAATTGCCAATCGTTCCTGAAAAAGAAAAAAAAACTGATTTTTGGGAAGATTTTTCACGAGAAGACGAAAGAGCTGACATGAAAGTTTGATAATGAAGTTTAAAACGGGACAAAACCGGCTACTTTTGAAAACTGTTATTGTCAGGTAAGAAAGGTATGCTGTCTCGACGGGAAAAACTCCACCTTTTCCCTCTTCTATTGTCCTTCTTCTCGTCAACCAACCAACAATATTTCAGAATTTACCCGTTACTTATCAACAAAATGATTTCGAGCAAAACGAGAAAAACGAATCAAAGCTGTCTTTGTTCCCTTCCTTGCAACCTGCCTACTACTAGAAGACGACCCGACGATGAAATAATTGTAAATGAAAGTGAATGATGTGAGTATTTAACTACTGCAATTGATTCCAATCATGCTGCATTCCTCAATCACAACACCATTATCACCATCAATAATTGATATTGAACAATCTTCTATCATATAAAAATTTCAATTTCTGATTTAGTAACAAATTGTCATGTGATGATCATTTCATGGTACACAAACAAATATTTTGGTATTTGCGCTCCATTGAGATGAGAGAGAAGGTAAAAAAAAAATTTATCATAGAAATGCAATTGTTCATTGCTAATTTAAAGATTTTTTTAAAATTAATTACATTAATATAATTTAAAAAACTCACAGACGTATCATCTTATCACTGAGATTTGTCCAATGCAAGAGTTCATTATCATAATATACAAATTAGAAAACGGATAAAGCGAAAAGATTTAGATATGTATTACAATGCGAAAGACCTGACATGATTACTGTTTCTTATATAGCACTGATCATGCTAAACGATCATTTTGGTTACAACACTTTGATCAATGGATAGATTTATTAATTATCAACCTCGACCTTCATTTCATTATTGATTTTCTTACATTTGATTATCTTTTATCAATAACAGTGTATTACACAATGTATGGCATTATTATTAATGTGCATGTGCCGTTTTAAAATTTTTGAGTAATGTTTTTGAAGAATTTTAAAATGACAAATTATAACTACAATGAATTTCTTGATGCAAATTATTTCTTGTAATCGATTTTTATTTTTCTTAAAAAAAATAATTAAACATTTCGGAGTTATCAGTTGGATAATGAAATTGAAATAATGATCAATATTGGACAACAATAAAACCATAATCAAATGCTGATAATATTTCAGTAAAAAATTTTTCAATAGACCAAAAAAATTTGCAATTGTTTCAAGTTAAAGTGATAACTAAGCTGATTATTATTATAAGCGTATGATATCGTATTATATATAATTTTTGACACGTTAGGAAATTAAGTTGTATTTACCAATATTCATACAGAAATGAATATTGCCGATGTCGGATTTTCATTTTCTGATCTGTGGAACATATAAAAATTTTCGATTTTGAGAAAAAAGATGGGACCAGAGAAATGAAAAAGATTGAAGTTCTTCCGAATGAAAATGGGAAATAAATTTAATGAGTATAAATGAAGCAAGTGTTTTGGCTTGATTAATGAAACTTGCTTCTAGTGGAATCAGGAAATTTGGTCCTTGCGGAAAATTATAATCAATATATCTTATCATGGAAAAAACAATTAAAAGAGAAAACCCTGCTTAAAATATAAAAGTCCACTAAAATAATATTTATTCAACTTCTTGCAAATATTATTTTAAATCTTAAAAAATAATTCGTCATAAAAACTAGGCATAAATTTATTTGCGAGCAAAATAAACTAAGATAAAGGGCAAAATGGATTTATGTGAACACCTCACATTTTTTAGTACTTAATTCTTTCTAAATCATTTTCGATATGTGAGATGTTGAAAATTCTTTAATAATATTTTTGTAAAAATGATAAATTGGAACAATCACTTGTGTTAAAAAGTCTTAAATTTATTGAAAAATTGCACAAAAAACTAAAAATTTAAAAAAAAAAATCAAAACAATGACGATATTGGAAAATGCTTTCTATAAAGTGTGGTAAAATACTGTTTTTTTTTTTTGAGATTTTTTCTTTTTTTTTTTTAAGAAAGATGGATTCATTGTGTTTTTAAAATATATCGATTTATTGGTTTGTAAATCTACGGAGAGTTTTACCGTAACACTAATGAGAAGTAAAAAATAAGTGCATTATGTGGAAAACTGGAAATTTCACCGAAGTGAGATATTCTGTTAAAAAAATTTTGTCTAATAAATTTAATATGGTTTTGATGCAGCAATTTGTGGCTTTTAAGTGTAATGATCATAATGAAATTTGGTAGTAAATTCATTATGATGTAAATTGAGTGTCGAAATAAATATTTTCAGGAATTTTCTGAATAATTCCAAATTTCAAAAAGTGTTCAAAATCTTCAATGCAGAGTCTTTAATCTCTTTCGTTTTCACATAATAGGCAAGTAATGCTGAGTCTTAATCAAGTATTTTCAAATAAGAAAATTTCTGCAGTGAAATTACTAAAAAATAAAAGTTATTTAGCAAATGATTTTGAAAAACAAATGCTTCTGATAAAAATACATAAGAGCTAAGTGAGGGACATTGCATGAAAATTATTGAAGGTGGATTCAACAGAATTATCGGCAATTAAGGAGGAGCTTTAATGAAATTACGAGATAATTAGAGGAATATTTGTAGAAAATATTCCAGATTCTTACTTGAAAATCAAAAGATGTGCAAAATTCATAGGTAAAGAGGAAAAAATAGGAGAACTCGTCACTGCAAATGAAAATAAATTACGAATCACATGCAGATCTTCAGACTCCACGTTCTCCAATAAGTATGCGAAATTCGTCATTATAATGAAAATTAACCATGGAAAAGAAATTATTGTAGACCTCCGAATAATATTTTGACACAAAAATATAACTATCAAATAATTTGATTTGTACATACGTCATGGCAAATAATCGTGTATCACTTGATCTTTTTTTTATGATTAAAACTGAATACAAATTTTGGATTACTCGATTTGCGAATAAATTTTCTGCTAAAAATTTTCAATCAAAAGATTTCAAGATTTTCAATTTAAAATTAGATTTTGTCATTTTGATTTCTTGATCTTGATATTAAATTGCTAAAAATTGTAAGGATCACAAAGGTGTCATCCTAATGCCAGCAATAAATGACACGAAAACAGATTTCAGCAAAATCAAATTTCATTTTGGAAAGATTTTTTTTTTTGCAATCTCTCATCCATTATATTCTGAGCCACTGATAATCTCTATTATATTGCTAATTTTTTTGGTCTCAATTTTGTAACATATTTTTGATTTTTCACTTTAGTTCTTCTATCTTTGATAACAAAACTATCTTTCATCTATACGAAAACGGCCGTAAATTTTTTCATTTAAGAAAACTTTATAAAATCTTACGTATGTTTACAATAATTCATGTACTACGATTAGCGTATTGCATTTCAAAAGAAGAACTAATTGAATTCATCAATAATGATAGTCTTATTTTTAGTCAGCAGACATTTTCAAAAGTTCAAGCATATTTTTGACGTGAATATTCCATTTTTTTTTTTTTTAATTTGGGAGATGAAGCATTAATTTTTGAAAATAAATGATTGTTAAGAACTAAAAAATTATTATTAAAAATAAATTTAACCTTGTAGATATTAAATAAAATTTTGATGGTGTTACTCAATGATTCTATTTTAAAATCTATTGCCTTCCCTTCCTCTCTTAAAATGATCATAACGGTCAGTAACATTTATTTAAATTTACTAAAAGTGAATTTAGCGCAGTGAAATGCTGATTAATCTTCCGTCAGCATTCTTATTAATTCTATCAATCTGCAATTGGAATGATTGGAAATGACAAGAGTTGTATATTTGAAAGATGAAATGAGAAAAACGTTCATGGAGAAATCATTGTGCAAAACAATTAAGATAGTCCAATAATATTTAATTTAGAAACAGGACAAATAATAATGGCGTTCTCTCTAAAGAAATCAATCTTGCATAGGAATTGTTGATCACACTGATCCCACATAAAAGTGATCAAAGCACATAAATTAAAATGAAAATAAAGCAATTTAAACAAACCGAAATAGCAAGCTAACCAGTTATCTCTAAAATATTACAAAAAAAAAGTACCGGACATTGTAGAAATGAAACTATTATTCAATCCACCTCAGATATTTTTGTGCAAGTTTCCTTCACGGAAGATGCAATATTTTTCATAACTGTTTTTATTACAACAAAGCTTGGAATTTCATTGTTCAATTCCTGAAGTTTTTTTTTTTTTTTTTTTTTTTTTTTTTTATGTTCTTAGAGTAAGTTAGAGAATTGAGAAGCGAAGAAAAAGGAATTAAAAGAAAGAAAAAATTATTATTATTACTACGCAGAGAAGTTCATAAATATTTTGAAATAGATTTATAGCCTCATTTTTCGCACAAAACTCTGAACTAAAACTTAAATGAATAATATCATTTTCTTATTCGTATATCTCACCAATTACAATCAAATTATCAATTTTATCGTCATTGTCATTAACACCATCAGAGTTGATAAATTACAGCAATTTCCAGCGTTATTACTGCGACAAATATAAAAACAGAAAAAGATGATAGTAGTGGTGTCTACACACTTCGTTTTGCAAGAAAATGTTATCGGTTAAAACTGGCTGATAGTGAATTCATTCCCCTTTCCACACATTCGGTATCATTTCACACATCAGCGCAATACAGCGAATATATTTTTCAAAATTTCGTCTTACTTTTGTTAACAACGTATATTTACATCTTCTTCGAAACAACTGATAAGGGAAAAGATTAAAAATTGAGATGCAGAGAAGAAAAAAAATCTTAGATTTCGGTTTGGGGAGGGAAAAATTACCCGGAAACTGACAAATACACGATGAACAAATGCCACAGTGATTAATTTGTTCTAGAAAAAAAAATTTTTTTTTTTCCAGAATAGATTATATAGTCTATTTTATTTTCAAGAAAAAAAAAGAAAAAACGAACAATTTGATGATTATAATAGATTGTAGATAGAAATTTCTGCTAAATAATAGATATCCTTGTGAATTTGTCCCAGAAAACTGCTAAATTTCATACAAAGAAATTTTATCAATTTAGCTTATGATTTTTCCGCTCAACAACGAACCTACATTCGAGGAGAATTTTTAATTGGAAGTCTTTTTTTCCAGAAAAAGGATTTTAGCTGAAAAAGGCTAAAATCTTTAAACGAATATTTCCTGCATGCTTCAATTTCGCACTCTTATCCGATTCAAATCGCAATGAAATTCGTCATACTTTAGGAATCAAATCATTAATGCAAAAATTTATTGCCTCATTTGATAACTTTTGTAAGAGATAAGTTTTGAAATCCTTTCACCAAATATTTTTGCCTGAAAAATACTACTTGAAATTCAAACAAATCCTTTCATTTGGTGAAAATGACAATTATATATTTGTTTTATCAAAAAATTGACAAGTTTTAGGATTTAAAAAAGCATGGTTTTCGTTTATTAAAGATTGGGTCATCATGAAATTCTTAATTAAAATAATTTAAACTACTTCAGTTTCATTCACTTTAGTTGCTTAGGTCCAAATTTAAGTCATCAAGTGGAAAAATGGATAAATTTAAATATTTATCAAACGAATAAATAAAAAATATATACAAACATTCATATGTAGATGAAAGTGTAGTCCTATTTCCTTTTTCTTTCAGATTAAAATCTATTCATTTCATGACTTGAGAAACACCTGCTATATCTTCACAGCAGGTTATTCTCAATATTCATTACATGCAGAAATTAATCTTAGCACTTTCAAAATTGCAAAATTTCAAAGTTAGACCAACTAATTACTTTGAACGAAAATTGCGGCTTAGAAAAACATAATAATAATAATAAAATATTTTTTGTCTCGACTAACTCATTACTATCATGTTGTTGTCAATTTTCCTTTTAACAAGAAAAAAAAAATTTAAGACTAATTGGAGATTCAGTTAAAGGAATAACGATAAAAATCATTTCTAAAGCAGCATTTCATCATTTATTTTAATGTATATATACAAATATTTTTCATTTCGAATAAAGCTCGAAGGATTTAAAAGTTTTCTGAAATTTAAAAAACTAGTTCAAATTGTTTAAAAACTTTTTGTGTACTAATATACACTCAAATATACATACGATTGAAAAGATTTAGATAATTTATGACATCGCTTCAGCATGAAAATTGAGATTATGATTAATTTCAATCAAACTAATTTCAATGAATTTGCTATGGTTATTATAAGCATGCGTAAATGAGTTGTAAAGTCTGGCAGATGGTAAGTAATTATAAAATGATGTACACTGATGAGAAATGCTTCTGAATCATCGGATGTGTGAAATAAAAGAAATGTTATGAGGGAATTGAATCCCAGTAGATGAATAAAATTGCTTTGAAGCTGTTGGAATTCTAACGGAAAATAAATTAAAATCACGGATGAATGATGTGATGTAAGAAATATGCCTTTGATACATGAGAGAAATGGAGACAATAATAAATACGAAATTTGAAATTTGTTATACTTAAGAGAAAAATGAAAAACTAAGCCAAAAATATATCAATCTGCACAAAATTTTAAATTCTCTTTCTAATAAAGAAAAAAATCTCGCTGGTACGATGAAATTCTTTCTTCATTGGAAAAAAGAATATTCAAGAAATATTTTTGTAAATTTAGTAGATGAAATGAGAAATTTTATGCTTTTACCAATTAATTGAAAAATGGATTCAGAGAGAAAAAGTAGAAATTATTATTTTTCCTTATTGATATTAAACTAGCACCAGCAGGCATGAATTTTTATGGTTAAAAAAGAAAAAAGAAAAAGCACGAAGGAGAGGAAGAAAATAACACGAGCCCATAGCGTCATTTATGATAACAATTTTTAGAAAATTTTTTTCAGTTATCCTTTCCTGATTTGTTAATTATTCGTGTTAATAATGAGAGAAACATCATGATGAGGTAAATAGATGGAATGTCTAATTTAGACCTACCACCTATCATCCAAATCAGAAGTGCTACTGATTATCCCCTCTTAACCTCATCTATCTCTCGTTTTATTCCCTTGTGAATTTGAAAAGTTTATCGAAGGATGAAGATTGGTAAATGATTTCAAGAATAGAATGAGTGCATACACGATTACGCAATGCCAAATTTGTCGTACATTTTATAGTATACAATCACGAATGGAATGCAAAATATTAAACAAATCAATTGCACATGAAAATGTCCCATAAAAGGCCAATTGCATTAGCGTAATGATGTATTTCTGGCGATTCTGCCGTTATATTACAATAGAATGTAAAACACGTTTTGGTTGATGATTAAGTTTAAATATTAGGCTATAATGCTCGCTTATCATTTCACTAACCATTCTTAGTAATGATAATAAGAATTGAATATATCTATCTTTATATCCAACGAAGATGTCTTCATATGTATTACTAACATTTTCATCATTTATGCTTCGTGAAATGATTCAGTTGTGGATACAAGAATTAATTAAGCAATTAACTTTCAATCCACTCAGTGCATTGTATTTCATGATGATAACAAGATTTGATACTCACATTTCCCGAGAAAAACTAAAATGTTAATTGTAAATACCAGTAGTTGAGAAAGAAAATAAACATGAATGATGCATTTGATAGCAATGCAAAGATGAAATATAAAAAAGTCTACGTATGATGAAAGGAAAAAGCGCAACTTTTCTTTTCGCAGTCATCAAGCCGCAAATGATTGTTCGTTTGCTATCTATCACATGATAAAAATGATCCAAATATGTCATTTCCATTCCATCTAACAGCTCCAATGAATTTTATGTTTTTTCCCCAATCCGATCCCATTTATTTTCTTATATTTGCAGATGAAGCTCTTCGTATGGTAACTTTTAAAACTGCCTGTATTTCATCTTCCACAAAAATGATATGCTTTCATCAGTGCAAGAAGTCAAAGACCATGTGAATGGTAACTTTGCATTGAAATTTTCAAAATACTGCTCAAAAAGTGATTATTTGAGTTTGGCATTAAATTAAACTTACAAAATCATACGAATAGAGAAAACATGAGACTTATCTGAATCGAAAAGCTCGAATAATTTATAAAAAATGTTCTTGAAACTACCAATTTTTTCTAAATATAATTAGCATTTTTGAACTGAGATTGTTGATACGGCTTGGTTAATCAACATGAGATCATTATAAAAGCTAATTCTGTTTTTACACAAAAAAAAAAAAAAAAATAATGTTGATGTTTAAGCAGTGTCGCTTTTTCTTTCTGATAGTGACAAAATAATAAGTTGAATTCTGTTCTTTCGTTCTCACAGTTTCTTCAATTCTATTTTCATTCACTCGGTAACGAACCTCAAACTTGGGTAATTAAACCTTTATTATGATTAATTTATAAATCAACATACGCAGCAATTATTACAACAATTTTATTAACAATACAATTCCGATAATATCATTAAGAGATTATAATGTAAAAAGGGGAGATAGGTTTGGTAAAGAAGAAGAATTGGTTTATCACCGCTGGTCCACTCGACCGAGCTGATGGCAGCTAGTTGGTAGAAATGATTTTTGTACTCAGGACCCTCATCTTCTTCGTGGATGGAGGATCCTGGTATCATTTTGCAGAGACAAGCAAGATCCTTTGTTGTCTCGGAAGCATGCGCCTTTGGTGCGCATGAGACTGTGCCAGTAGTTGGCTGATGATGAAAGAGAGCTTTTTTAAAGCTCATTAACTGGATAGACGAATTAATTTTACAATCAACTACATGAGATATGCAATGTAAAATTTTAAACAAAGGGATCACTGATTTTTTTTTTTTTTTTATCTCGCGATTTCAGCGACAAGAGTGAATACTCCCATTGCCGATCAAAATCAAATCATCAACCAGAAATATTTATGAGTTGTTGAGAAATACTTCTGATTATGTTGTAATTTGGACTGGAAATCCTCCTGATGTTGTGACTCCACTAGATCAACAAAACCAATGATCTTTTGCTGATTTATCGCTCTATCGATTGGGATTGTCGAAATTGCTGCTGATGATTGTGGTCGTTGTTGAATTATCGAACTGTACTGAGTTGAAAGCTGTAGAAAAACTGCTCTTGTCGAATTCGAGAGAACACTTCTTTCGGGAACTTCTTGAACAAGAAGTTTCCTCTTCTCCATAAGCCTCTTTCTTTCCTAATTTATCTCATCATGCTTGATCGATCTCGTTTTGTTTACCTGTTGATAGGAGCATCTTGCGGTAAACATGCTTACCTTTCTGTTTATTGTTTTCGTGGTAAATATGTTTATCCATGTTGACCTATTTGAAACTGTTTTCGTGCTTCTTGAGTTTTAACATTTCTTGCTTATAATAAATCATCTTTCGGATTCTTTCGACAGAGTTGGATTTTGTCCAAATAATTTGTTTGCGAGTATTTTTTTTTCCTTTTAAATTAACAGTGATCTAATATTATCAAAATATTTTTTATAAAATATTTGTTCTATATAACAAATAACAATGGCGAAGATAAATATCGAAATTGAAAAAAACAAAATTATATGTATAAGTTTTGGATCAATTTATGCATCAATGTATATTTAATTTTTAATTATGGCATTTGTTAAAATGAGAAAAATGCGAAAAAAAAAGAAACAAAATGAAGAAAAAAAGTAAAAATTGGAGAAGAAAGAAAGGAAATAAAATTGGAAGAAGAAACAGTGATAATTGCTTGGACCCATTTATCTCTAATAATCAATTTCAGGTATTTTTATTTAATTATATTTTCCAAATTTTAATTTATTTTTTACTCTTTTATGCATAACGATGATTAATTTTTTTATGCATTAATGATTATCAGTTTTTCCTTCTGTTAATATTGCTTCTCCGGCATTTCATAATTTTTTTTAATTGTAATTCGTTAATTCTTCTTTTTTTTTGTGATTTTTAACATGTTTGAAATGGAATTTTTGTTTTGCTTATAAGTTATTTTCCTGGTAAAATTTTATTAGTTTTATTTTAAATTATTATTTGATTTTGTTGCTTTTTCAAGGGATTTAAATTAGAAGTTTTTTTTTTTTTTTTTTTTTTTTTTTTGCTTATTAAGAATTATTTTATTTTTCCATATTGCATTTCTTTCCTAATCGACTTTATTTGACAAATAATTAGTGCAGTATTTCAAGCAGTTTTAGCATTACCTTTATTATATTATAATTTTTTTAGTTTTTCAACCACTTCAGCTTATTTTTTCAGTTTAATTTTATTTCAAATTGATTTATAATAACTATGACAAATTTCAGTCTTATTCTTTTTGAAAATACAATTTGTCTGCAGTAGTTCGTTTTCTAAATTTCCAATTTTGATATTGGTCATTGTTCAAATTTGATTATTTTCTCCCTTGTTTTTCTTTTTTTTTTTTATTTAGTCATTTTATTTTAGGCTCAAAAAATTTTTTTTTCTAATCTTTGCATCGTATGATTTGATCAAACAGCGAATAATAAATGAGAAAAATAAGATAAGAATTCAGTATATTATTCTCAAATAAGTTATTTATCAGTAGGATGTTTGCTTTCTTAGTGATACTATCGTAATTAATGCTATTTTAACAAAATTTACATGTTCGTGGGCATTGTTCTTTCATGAGGTTAATGTATAATGGATTCCAACACAGATGTGCAAGTGAAGCACAATTCGATTTACCATCAGCTTCAGATCGATCGAAACAACCTGTTATGATAGAAAAATGTCACTTATTAAAAAGAAAAATGAGAAGAGAACATTTCAAAAATATACTTTGCTGTTCAATTGATATGATAAATAGCTGATTGCTTTTATTTTGCCTAACGTTTTTTATTATAATACCTTATTTTATGCAATATTTTCAAAAATAAAATTTACCTGATATTGTTGGTTGCACAGCAAAATCAGTGCCCGGGCAACGATTACACGTGCGTGGACATTGTTCTGTCATTAAATTGTAGTATCGAGGACTGTTACAAAGATATGCTCGCGATCGACAATCACTAAAATGGCCTGATGCACTATTATCCAAACATGGCGGCATTGTCGTTTCTGAATTTAAATTTATTGTTGTTGTTGTTGTTGTTGTTATATCTGAAATTTGTTTGTTCTAACTTAACATTGAATTAATGGGATTTGAACAGGATTGGAATTCATCATTAAAATTGAAGGTGCTGTCGAAAAAAAGAAGTTATAGCTCTAAGGTCATTGCCTTATTATAATATTACTTCTTTATTACCTTATACTCTTTATATTATTTTACTCTGTTTAACTATTGGCATGCTTGTTTACACTTGGCATATTTTTAGTTGGAACTTTTTAAAGAGATTCACCTTTATATCTGTTTAGTAATAAATTTTCAGCTCGTTAATTTGAATGTTTTATTTTTATTATTTCTATTAGTATAATTTGATTGGAAAGAAGATATTTATAAATTTCATTCATAACTTGTCCATCGATATATTTCATCTTTGATTTTCTTCTCAGTCATTAATGTGATAATTACTCTCTTCTTTTTAAGTTACTACTTAATAACTTTTGACTTTTTTATCCAGCAAAAAGGTTAAAGAATAGAAGAGAGGAACTGTTTGCTTAATCTTGTTGCTACAGTAACAACCATCTGATGTAAAAGCCTGATATGGTGATATATATCAAATCATTTGTAAGCACTACTGTATAGCCAAAGAACATAGATGTTCAACTAAAGGTTCACTTTAACCAATATCAATGAAATTTAAATAAAAAACTATAAAATCATTACTGCAAAAAGGAGGAAAATATTGCTTAATTTGAGAAAAAATGTGCAGATCAAAAGCATATATTCAGGTCGAACAGATCAAGATCAGTAAAAGTCAAGATTATCATATCTTCTAATTACCAATAATCAATTGTAATGTCATTATCCTACTGCTATTATCATTTTCTTAAACAAAGCGATTTGCACTGAAAAATTATTCATATTTGTAATAAATATAGTAATTTAACAAATTTATAACAAACAAAACATACTCTGTGTAGTATTAATTGTGAGCAAGTTCAAACAATTATCAGCTATACATATTAAATTTTGTTCGCATGTCCCATTAACACAGGCTGAAAGTTTAAAGTTTCTTGAAATTTAATTTAATTGAAATATATTGAATTACAATGTATATGTTTGACCTTGTTATTTATTGACTGAACGGTTCATCATTTATAGTTATTCTGGTTTATTCCAACTTCATTTTAAATTGCGAATATTATTCAAATGCATTTTGCTGCTAATATAATTATTTTTTTAATTTTTTTTTCATTATTTTCCTGATTCGAAGTTTAATTTCTTATGAAATGTCGTGAACTTACGTCCCTGACTTGGATAACATTGCATTTGGTAGCATATTCCATCTGGACTGCATCCATTTGAAGTACCGTTCACACAATCTAAATTAGATTTGAGAAGTTGGATGAAATAAAACTTAAGTCAAGAAATTTGATAAGAAATTTTCCGATCTCAACAGTTTTGTTGATATTACAGGAAAATTTCACATTTCGAAATATTGTGCTTTATCTTGGCCAAAAAAATTTAATATTGAAAATTAATTAACCTGATTTTAAGCTTCCAATGAATACGGAAGTAAAGATAATTATATAATAAATAATAGCCATTTTTTCGAAGTAGTTGGTCAGATTTGATGAAAATAGAGAGAAACTGAATTAGTCTTTTCTATAAGAGATTTGATGAAGAGAATATTCAGTACTTATATATTCAACTATCCCATTTTCATTATCCAACAGGAACAGAACTTTTCTCGTAATACTATCTCATCAATAAAGTACTATTTTATCAGTTTTGTAAGTGTGGAATTAGTTTGTTTTTGCATTTTATGACATTATTGTTATCAAACGCCGAAAAACTAAGTTGTGCGATGGCTTTTTTCAAATTACGATTAAACAAACATACGATGTCGTAGAAAATAAATTCTATTAGCCAAACAGTTAAGCAAATATACATTCATCTAATTTTTTCTCATTTCATGATTTGTACAATATTATTAGTTCAGGACAACCAACTAAATAGCAAATCGTTGATATGACAATTTTTGTTATTCTGAATCATGGATGCATCATTAAATTGCAGAATTGATTAAAATCAATCACAATTTACAAATTTTAATGATATGTCTTAGATGTTGTACCAGTGTTCATCTATAGGTTCTTCATCGATCATAGCTACCAAGAAATTCAGGTCACTCTGTTTAAATAAACTACTATTAATGAGTGACTACTTTTGTGATTTTGCTTGTAATATAAATAAACTATACAGAAGATATTCATTTTTTTTTTTCATCCTCTCCACTATTCGCTTCTTCTCAACAATCAAGTTTTTCGGTTATTATTTTGTAATTAGAATCGGAATAAGAGAAATTTTATTAGTATTTAATAGAATATTATTAAAAAAAATAATTTTTTTTTTGAAATTTTTTCTTCGTTCTTTTTTCCCGCAAATTATACACTTTGTAAAGCAATTGACATTATGAAATGACAGAAACCGGGAACAGAATCACGGACTTGACATGAAGTACGCGAAGAAAATGTGCAGAATGTTACTTCTATTATTATTACTATTAGTAATAATAAAAATAATGATGACGATAATGATAACAAACAATAACAATAATTACGATAATAACAATAATAGTAATGATATTAATAATAAATAATAGTGCTAATAATAATTATAGACAGTAATAGTCATTAAACAATGGATAAGGAAAGACCAAATTTTCAGCTACCAAGAAATTTGCAAAAGAAAAAATTAATAATTAATCGGAATGATGATTTCTGGTGTAAATTGATGGATATATGATTTAACACAATCATTTTGAAGTTGTAAATTTTTTCTTTTCGAAGCTTTTCAAAAAGCATAAAAAAGGAACAATTTTAAATTAAAGAAATATTTCCAAAAACCAATCACTATGAGAAAAATCAGCTAATTCAAGGAAAATCTTTAATAGTTTTACATAGCGAAGCAATAAGAATATACTACACTGCAATTAAGTATCTTAAATATCCTATAAACATTGCCACAAAACATTGATAATTAAAAAAAATATCATCCACTATAATTTATACAATAAATCTAACAAACAGAGCCTACCGAAGGAAAAAGTTCCTCAAATAAAAAAGTCATAATCTTATTACACCCGCAGTAGTAACATAAACAAAAAAAGAATACTATAGGAATGCTATCACAACAATTTGAATACCGAAATACCAAAAAAATGAACAAGTCAAAGTAACAATGAGCATAAATCATCAAAAGGGAATAACTTAAAAAATACTCGGACATTTGGACCAGTCACCAATTTTCTTCTTCTCCCAATATTCATTAGTAAACATATGTATCAAAGCACCCGTTTTTTCATGTTGATCTTTTTTAAACCATAATGGTTTATATTCTTCAAATGGTTCACCTGAAGCAGACTTTATTACATTTCCTTATTCATTCTAATTTTCAAAATACAATAAATCTTTCCAATAAATAATAAAATGTTTTTCATCACAAACGGAGCACTGCTCTGTCATTCAGTCCTAATCCTCAAAGAGGACTGGAATCGTAGAGTTAACCTTAATGCACTGAAAGAAAGCTGCAAAAATCTTATTCAGTTTTTAAAGGAACTTCCCCACAATATTTCCATCAAATATGCTCTAACAATCGTGATTTATGAAGAGTGGTATCGTATTTTGGTATAAAAAAGAAAAAAAAAATGAGAAATTCATCGAAGGAATTTAAAAATGAAAAAAAAAAAAAAAAAAAAAAAGAACAGAAAAGAGGAATAGATAATAAATACCAGACGCCATTTCACAAAAAAAAAGGACAAATTAATTTTAATTTATAATATTATATTAATCTTCATTTTAATCTGTAATACTATCTTACTATTTGGATTACTTTGTAATACCATATTCATAGTTAATACCTCTTTGCAAAGCTTTTTCTGCTAAAGCTTCTCGTTGTCGACGAACAGCACGCTGTTTCTCCTCAATTTTTATTTTCATTTCATTCGCTTCATTCCACTTTCCATCTTCCATTAGTCGCTGATCGGGACGAAGTCGTGAATCTGTTGGAGCTACACCTTCTTCTGGTTCATTTAATTCAATTGCCAATTTTGTGAAATAATACATCTTTTCACTATTTTCTCTAAAATTACGATCATATATACTTTGAAGAAAATAAGCAAAAATACAAAGAGAATTAAAACTATGGAAATTAGGTAATTAATTGCAGTAGATTAACTGAAAACAATACTAAGATGAAGAAAGTAAGATTTTCACTGAATATTAAAGGAACATGTCAGTTCGTTGCCAAAACTATGATTTTTCGAGCGATTTATAGCGCACAATTCAAGGCCAGTTTTTCTGATTTGAAGCAACAGCAATGAAATGAAATGTAAAAATAAGTCTGTAAATAACATACACTGGTGAATTTATCGTCCAGATGCGATTTGGTGTGTCTGTCTCAAAGCGTGCGTTTTCATCAGTGTTAACTTCATTTGTAACCTTAAGGATATCCAAATAGCTATCCCAAGCACCTTGGATAAGCCAACAGACTTTTCCAACTGGATCTTTCACGAAACCAGCTATCTTCAAAATGTTTAGTAAATTCAAGATAGAATTTCTATTAAAATTGTCAAGAGAAGGAATGATAATATCAGAAAAATACCTTTTTTCTAATTGTATCTTATTTATAAGCCGTCTGCAATGATTCATTTTCTTCTTATTTAACAGCTCAACTGACTATATTGGATAATTTTTCAGCATCTACTTCTATAATTCAATGCAATCAAGAGATAATTTAAAGACTTTTCAACTTCAACAAACATTTATTTTTTTTTTAATTTACAAAACATGAACTAAAAGAAAAAGTCTTGAAGAAACTTGACCTTTCGTGGAGGTTCACGTGAAAAATAGCTGTAGGGATGAAATTTCAGGACACATTTATCACCAGTTTTGTGATTTTCTATCAACATCTCACCGTGATTATCTATCCACAGCTTGCCTACGATGATGTTATGCACTGTAGTAGTTACTTTCTTATATGAATATTCATTCCTGCTATCTAGAAACTGAAATGAAGAAAAGTTCATCAGCAATGAATTTTTACCACATATCTAGAAGAACTATATCAGCTAACAATCATTAATTAGTGTCTTGGAATGATTGATTTCAAATCACTTACAATCGACGATAACCAGGAATATATTTTAAAAACTCCTTCATTAAAAGAGAAGGGATCTTTTTTAGGTAATTTGAAAATCCGGTATTTTACATTTGAAAATAATATTAATTAACCTTAACATAAGTATAACCGGTAGGTGTTACAGACAAATATTTGCCACGAAAACGTGATGTCATTGAGAAATCTTGATGCACTGTCCATTTGAGGCCATCAGCATGATGCGCTGTTATTGGTGGATGATGACTAACCTGAAAATTTTGTCAAATTATCCGTTCATTACATTGTATTTCACAATATAAGCGAAGCTTGAAAAGTTATCCATTATATCATTTTTCTTAACGTTATCTGAAATCAGGAAGAAATATCATTTTGATTTGAAATGGCAAAATACAGAAATAAATCTATACTCACTTGTTCGGCAAAAGAGCGCCAACCAAGATCATCAAATCGATCACATTCAAATGTTTCACCGAGTAATGGATTAAAAGGTTTCGTCGTACGATAACCTGTCGTCGAATACGCACTGACTGCAAATGCTGCCACAAAGCACATCTGTTCTAATGAATCCGTCTTTTCTGCTCCATCATCTAATAAGTAAGAATATTCGAGATCTTCAGAAATTCTTTGCAACACAGAAAGTGGCTCGTTGAAATTCACCTACAAAAAATGAGTAAAAAGTGACGAATTTATATTACCCTGCAAAGAACTGTTTAGGATTACAGAATTATTATTTGGGCTGTATTCAAGTCTGAATTAAATGATTTTGAGAAATGTCTGGATTAAAAAAAAAAAAGGGCATAAATAAAACCATGGATAATTTTAATTTTTTATTTATCTTACAACGAATGTTTTTCTCCATAATCACTAAGATATCAGCATAAATCTTTGGATATTCTAAGCCCAATTCCAGGGCTATTAAGAAATCATTGTTTTCACCGAAGTAATCGGGAAAATTCAAAATAACATACAGGCATCGGGATTTTAGTCAATTCCTTGCCAATACAGTTACGCATAATGGACCACAAACTGATGGAAGTTTGTGGTCTTTCGGGTATTTTGGTACGGCGCTGTCGTGAATGTTCGGTATTTGTAAAGCAACGAGCTAACTTCATTTCAGACTGCAAAAAATATACTGCCGTATCTACAGATATGTAACAGATTTTATCTTTAACTAAATTAAAATTTGAATTTCATACATTAACTATTTTTGGATAAATAATTTCCGCATTAAATAATTTCGAATCTGCCGCTTCACAAATAGATCCTGTTTGAGAAGAACTGGATTTTCTGAAATATAAAAAAATAAATTTTCGGGAGAGAAAAGATAAACAGAATAGAAAAATTGACAAGACATTGTAATTTTGAACAATAGTTTTCCATATGTACAAATGATATGTAGAGATGCTCTTTTATCATTACAAACTCCAAAATGTCAAGCATCCTACCTGTCATTATGCACATCAAAAACAGAGTCATAAGCATCATGGAATTCTTCTTCTGCATCCATAAATGCTATAACAAACCATAATTATTCCGATAAATGACAAGAAAATGGAAATTTCTATTATTCAGTCCAGAAAAATGTTAAAATATAAAAGATACAAGCAGGATAGGACAAGTGCACAGTTCCGAAAATGAAAATGATACACTACTTCTGCTTTATTATATACTGTAAATAAGACTCATTCTTCGTAAGAGTACAATCACTCCATATTCATTCTAGTGAATGCAAAAAGCGAAGTAAAACTGAACTTTTATTTTAAGCTACTTACCAGAACAAATATCATATGGAATTTCAAAAAAAGAAAAAAAAAAAAGAAACAAAAAGAAAAACTGATTTTCACAAAAATGTTAGAAATTTTATAAGATTACGTGGTTCCGAAGCAGTACTGCTTTTGTATGTCGAACGATATGCCACACGTTCAAGTTTACTGTGTTGCTGTGCAAGCTCTTCTAATTGATCTTGTAATCTCAAGCGTTGTTCATGTTCGTTCGCTGCATAACGACCCACTTTTTTCGATTCCTGCAATATTTAATCAATGAATAAATTCAAACAATAAATAACAAACTTTCCTATCCTAATTAGCACAAACTGAGTGCATTTTAATTTGAAAGTAGTTCAAACATTTTTTAGATAATTTCAAAGCGGATTAAAGAATCAACTTGTGAATTATTTATGATAATAAATTAATCATAAACATAAACTAATATATTCCATTACTTATGAACAGCTGCGAAGAACGATTAGAACACATTTTGTGCAAAATTACAAAGAATTTTTAAGTTTTCATTCACTTCATTCATCATTTTCTTCTTTCTAACTTTTCCCTTCTAAATTTTCGTTTCCTTTCCTTTTTTTTTTTTTAAAAAAACTTTCAAATGTTGGCATAAAACTTTCAAGTTTTTTCTCGCAAAAAGAAAACAATAACAGTATTTTTTTATTTTTATGTTAATAATAACACTAAATATTGATATAAAAATATATAATGAAATTTTTGAGATTTGTTTGAAGATTTTTGAAATGACTTTTGAGAAAATTGTTTAAAAAAAATTCATACCTCAGCAGTAAGAGTGACAAATTCTTCGCAAGCCTTCATCATCGCAGCAGTTGTAATCTTAAACAGGTTAATACGTTCAGCCACTGCTTTAATTCTTTCCGTCTTTTCTAGATCATTCATTGCTTTCAAAAGTTCCGATCCATGCTTCGCTAAAATTCCTCAGGAAAAAAATTTTTTTTTTAATAAATCTAATAGTGAATGGTTATTTGTGCTGCTTCCTGTTTATCGGATAAACGAAAGAGATTCGACCTTCATCGCATTACAATGTCGTCCTAAACTGCATGTAAACAATGAGAAATAATTTCCTTCAGAAAATCATCTAGAAAAAGTCAAATACAAAAAAAAAAAAAAAAATCTCCGGAAAATTATTCGAACTTAATTTAAGGAATTCGATAACTACAAATTTAATATCCCAAACACTAAATGATTAAAAAAAAGTCGAAAATATACAAATCAGAGAGCTGCATGTTCTTAAATCAAGGATTTTAGCAGCAATTGCCCGATTCATTGTTTCGATTGCAGCGGCACCACTATCACCGGATACGCTCATTTTAATATCGTCATCTTCATCTAAAATAATGAAAAGGAATGTACCTTGAATGTATGCAGTTACCAGCTCCCAACATGCTTTCGTTTTAATTACCCATCGTATATAATAATAAATCAGACTCACAAAAAAATAAAATATTAGCCATCAATTTTTTTATTTAATTCATGAAAAAAATGATCACAAAGACAATAATAACGATGAAACGCTAATGTAATTTGAGCTTGCTTAAAATTTCCGCGATATATTATCCAGAGTACCTTTTCAGTGATACTATCCCTTTGGTAAGATGACCAAGAATTTTTTCAGCAATAATTTTAGACAACTTCTTGTTTTTCCAGAAAGTGAGAAATGAAAGGATAGATAAAGTATTAAATTAAAATTTCTCACTGAAAGTTTTAATAAAATTTACTGTTAAAAAATCGTCCCTTCATGTTATTGATTATGATATTTTTCTTTTGATAAGAAGTGTTAGATAACAGTTCGATTTTCTTTTGATATGCAGTGTTAAGTTATGATATTTTTCTTTCGATATGAACTATTAGATCATGCCAAAAAACAAAAAAAAAAAGAAAAGGCTGAGTAATGGAAGATGAATTGACCAACAAAAATTAAGAAGCTTTTTTCAAGAACCTGATTCAGCGTCACGAACAGCGCGATGTCGTGCACATTCGAGCGCATGAAACCATTTGTCATAATCCAATTCATTTTGGGCTTTTAAATGAAATGACTGTGAAGGTGCTGAAATTATTAAGCTATTTGTTGCTCTGTCTGCATGGATACGAGCTTCTTGTAAATTGATGCTACCGCGGCATGATTGGCCTACTTCGGACGAATTCCTGAAAAAGTTTCCATAAAGAAAATGCTTAAATATTTAAGAAATATAATCATGTTGTTGGCTTATTTCCGAAATTTTCTGCCAGAATTTGAAATGCTAGTTTTGAAATACTTAAAAATCAAAAATCTAAATATTAAAAAAAATCAAATTCGTGATTCATAATAGTGCATTACACATATTTTTGGTAATAAAAAAAAAAAGAAAAAAAATGATTAGAGTTGATTAAATGATCTGCTATAATAACATCGAGACTAAGATTCTAATATTTCCAGCATATTATCTCCCAGTTAAGCTTTTCTAAAGAAATCCTGCAGCTATCTCGAATCGAATTTCTCGAATGATTTGATCTATAACATTGATAAATATCTGTTTGTACTGATATATATTTTTTTGATAATGCTAATTCAAAAATGAGCAATTAAAACGTAACGTTTCTAAAATATTTTTTGGCGATAAATCAATTTCATTGGAAATATACCCGGAAATTTTAACTGAAACTTTGCAAAAAAATACCTTAGTAACGATTTGCAACTAAAACACAACAAAGGCATTCGTCCAGTACCTTTATATTAACATCGTAAATTAGGCAAGAAGTTCCGAAAGACTGAAGATGACATCGAACAGGAAGAATAGAAAACTAAACATTCAGTATAAAGCAGAAAGGTCATTTTCTTCACTGCAAACTAAGAGCAAATGTTTGCGAACATCATTTGTCTATTCGTCTCATTATACTATCCAACCATTATCATCAAAAAAATGAGCAGAGAGATTGAAGCTTAAAAAAAGAAGAAAAAGAATGATAACTGTGCATTCTTGCTTGTACATATCTTCACTGCAAAAATCTGTTATGTAAAGTATTAAAATTAAACCTATTAGAAAAAAATCGAATGAAATACAGCATATTATATTTCCAATATGATGGCTATTGTTCACCTTTGTTTCATATTAATCAAACTTTAAATAATAATGATAGCAATACTTTATAGTGCCATGGATGACGAAACTTCTCAATAATATCTAATAAATTTAATCACTGATATATATCATTGATGTTTAACCATTTGTCAAAAGCAAATTTTCTTCTGAAGAAGAATAAATGATCTTCTTTGTTCGCTGCCCTTTAATGAATTATCATTTTTATTTCGCCCTCTTTTTTTTTTGCTATACCATTCACCATGAATGATATGGCATGGGATACGAGCTGATTTTATTAGCACAAAAATACTTCAATGTTTCATATTTGATTAAATCCGGTAATACATTAAATCTGTCTAACCAGACTAATTAAAATTATTTTAAAGTTTTTTGAAAAGCATTTATACCAGTGTTAAAAATCTCCCATTAATATCACTATCTTAACCAAAATGCAAATATGCCTTTTTATTGAATTTATTCAATTCGATTTAAAAACAATGCACTGGATCAAACTGATGGTGACTTCTAATCTGATATTTTCAAACTTATGTAATTGACTATTATGTCCTGGAAACTACAAACTTTCGTTGAAAAAAAAAAGAAAAAGTTCTTGAGTACAAAGGAATTGATTATAGATGCACATTATTCTTGTATTAGTTTTATCACGATTCATCAATTCTCTGTTATCTGAATCTAAACAAAGATTGATGACGAACAAATTATAATCATAAATTTGGAAATCTAAAGATAATTAAAGCAGATTAATGAAAAAAAAAATAAAACAAATGTTTATTTTACACTGATGTTTCCTTAACGAAATGCATCAATTTCGTTGACTCAACAGTAAAAACTGCACATAATTTGACATGGTTCTAGGAAATTTTTCAAAGTCTAAGCGTTAAAAAACAAAGATACTTGAAAGAAAAAAAAATGAACATAATCCCAATCTTTTTCAAAAAAAAAAAAAAAAAAAAAAGAAGAAAAGGTAAACATAATTCCAGTTCTTCTCATAATTGAGTCAAAGTTGTAGTAATCGATCCGATTGAACTCAAAACCTATTCTGTGTTTTAATTTCTACTTTAAAAAGAAGATAATTTTAAACAGACTAATAAGCGCATTTTTTCTCCACAGATAAATTGAAGAAAACTTGAAAATTAAATGTAAATGTAAAAAAATTAAGCAGCCAGATTTTTAAAGCATGACAAGCTTTTTTTCCCTGACAATAGTAATAAGAGTCTATATAAAAATGGAATTAAACATTTTTTCCTTTTACATTCGAACACTTTTGAAGAATTAAAAATATAAATAATTATTAGAAAATGTGAGAACATGTGCAACGATGATAAATAGTAAAGAATTTAATTACTCCAATATATTCGAATAAACTCTAATTCAAGAATAAATTAGACCAAATTTTCTTTTTTCAAACTTCTGGATTGCTAGAAATGGATATTTTTGAAAATCTAAAAAGTCGAGGGATGCAAATGGAAAAACTTTGAAAAAAGAAAAATTTTTATTCTTAAATTAGAGACATTTAGAAAAAAAAGTGTCCTTAAAAATTGGATAGAAGAATGACTGCATCCAGTAAGACTTCTAATCTGTAAACGTGGCAGTTTATATGTTAAGTACAAAAATAACGATTCTGAAGAAAGCAAGTAGTCAAAATTGAGAAGAAATATCAAAGATTTTTCTAAATAAATATGAAATTATTTAAAAATTGAAAATTCTGGTGTAATTTAAAGCATTAAAATTTGACAAACACTTTTAAAAAACATGGAAAGTAAGACTACAAATATATTGCTTTTTCTAACATACATTGAAAATTATAAGAGTCCATAGTAAAAATGGAATTAAACACTATTTTTTTCCTTTTATACTTCAACATTTCGAATGATTAGAAAAGAAATATAATTATCAGGAACGATGAGAACATATGAACTGATGATAAATAATAAAGAATCCAATTATTCAAACATATCCGAATAAAATTTAATTCAGGAATAAATCAGACAACTCCTTTCTTTTCTATTTTTTTAAAATTCCATTTGCATACCCCGAATTTTTAAATTCTCAAAAATATCCATTTCTAGCAATCCAGAAGTTTAAAAAAAGAAAATTTGGTCTATCTTATTCTTGAATATATTGAAGTAATTGAATTCTTTACTATTTATCAGCGGTTGCATATGTTCTCCCCCTTTCCTAATAATTACATATATTTTTTTAATTCTTCGAAAGTGTTAAAATAGAAAAGTAAAAAAAAGGTTTAATTTCATTTTTATATAGACTTTTATAATTTCCAATATGTGTTAGAAAAAGCAATATACTTAAATGTATTTAAGTTTTAATTTCCATATTTTCTATAAGTGTTTGCATCAATTTTGTATTAGATGATTTTAACAGATATTTACTTTTTTTCGGATCACATATTTACTTAAATTTTTATTTAAGAGGCTCGATGATTGCGTATATGCATAAAGTACAAAAAATTTGTTATTCAAGACTGGAACATAAATATTGAAAGAAATTTCAAATTTCCAGCACTTGTTGATCATCGAAATCCAGCAGCAAATTCTCGAACAATAGATCGAATTAATAATAAAGCATTTTCAAAGTTTTGCAAACATCACATATGTCAATAAATCAAGAACAGCTGGTCACATTGTGTACTATTAAAATTTAGTAAGATTTCACAATATTTTTTTAATCAATTCAACAGAAATGATACCAACCTGTAATAACTTAAATTAGCACATGAATCGAGCACAAACCAACGTTGCCGATATCCTTTGATATAATTTGTCCATTTTAACAACCAACCATACTTCTCCTCTATTTCTGATGATAATTCGGAGTGTGAAATTCCGATTGGCATTTGAAAATGGTTCTTCCCAATTTTTGAAATCTGTAAATCTGATCTACCATTTTTTCAACAGAATACGCATGTCGTAGAAATTGATGGAAGTATGATAGTATATATCATGATAGATACTAACATATGAAATTCACATTCATAGAGACTCAAATTCAATAAAACTATATTATAAATAGTCCAAGAAATAATCATTTACATTTTAAAGGCTAATTTTGCAAAAATAAGTTAAATTGGCAAAAAAAAAGTAAGATGCAATTTGAATTTAATTTCGGAAAAGTATATGTAAAATATGTTAATGAAAATACGAAACAAACATAAAAATATGCAATTATGCATGAAAATAATGATAGAGAAAATGACATGCATAGAAACAATACGATAAATTTCATATTTCCATAACCATTAATTAAACTTAAATATTATTTATATTATTATTAGCAAATATTTCATTCAGTCTTCACTAAAACTTGAAATCACTAAAATTCCTGAAGAAATCCCTAAAACCTCAAATAATCTAATTCGGGATCAAATCGGGACCAAACCCGGAAAACAGTAAAACAAATCGCATCACAGTCCAATATGATCATAAAATATGCAAAAGATGCGTGTTTTCCCTTGTGCAACATCCCGGTGAAATATGCTACATGGATGAAACAAATTGATTATTTAAAAATTTTAGTTCAAATTTAAAATGATGAAGAAGGGGAATTCGAATTTTGGATTTTGAAAGAAGAGAAATTGAATTTTTCTAAATTAAAAAGAGAGTTTCAATTTAGAATTTTCCTTAGAATTTCAATTGAAAAAAAAGAATTTGAATATAAAGTTTTGGATTAATAGAAATAATGGAAGATATTTTATAATAGAATTTGAAATGGATAATTTGAAATTGAAAATCGATTATTATTGTATGATAGATAATGCCTAAAATGAATAGCCTGAAAAGTTCAATCAACACTATCCCATTATAGATAGAACCTGAAATGGACAACTTAAAAATGCTCATGATTAATTAATGAAAGGAAAAATTAAAGAAATGATAGCACTTGTCAGTATTGTTTACTTAACTATTATGTATGGTATTTTCTGAAAAAAGAAAATAAATTTTAATTTACTTTTAGAATTTCAATCAATAACATATAATCAAATTATATCTGTCGATTGTAACAATGCCATTTACTTCTAATATTCAATCCAATAACATCTTATTTAACATTCACTCAATAATATTTCATCCAATATCTATTCAATGGATAAATATCTTTCCTGAATTTCATCACCAGTAAATAATCAAATACTAATTTACTCATTAGAATTTAATTATTTGTCGATACTGAAAACTATTTTTCGCACGAAGAAAAAATTAAGTTCCGTCGACGAGAAGATGTTTGAAATGCTTGCAATGGGTAAAAGAAGGGAAATAAAACGGAGAAAGGCCATAATTTGCCACATGTTTTCGTTTCTCATTTTAGCCTAAAGTGATTTTATTGGCAGTTTTGGAAATTTTTTAATTATGCAAAATTCGTTTTCGATGAAATAATTCAATTTTTATATTTTTCTGCTTAAATACGCTTCACCTTCAGTGCTCATTCAAATGTGAAAATTCAATTTTCTTTTTCCATTAAATTCTATTCCATCCAAATTTTTTTTTTTTTTTTTTTGAAGTTTCAAAATAAACTCTTTTTCTGCGTTACATTTGACAAAAAGTTTCGAATTGAAATGGAATTTGAAAATTTTCAAAATTTATTCAATGAATCTGATTATTACGCTCTATTTAATTAGATCTTTTTTGTTTTTCAAATTATATGTCAAAGGTTTATCA
The DNA here is from genome assembly GCA_028564675.1 of Onchocerca lupi. Classification (NCBI taxonomy): domain Eukaryota; kingdom Metazoa; phylum Nematoda; class Chromadorea; order Rhabditida; family Onchocercidae; genus Onchocerca; species Onchocerca lupi. Next base: position 67,212 of record JAOVVO010000133.1, on the reverse strand, counting down.
ATAAATATCCATTATTTTGAAAAAATCAATAAGTATCCATTATTTAAAAAAAAAAAAAAAAAAAAAAAAGCAAACCAATAAATCAATTGTCTTTTTTCTTTTAAAAAAAAAGGACAAAAATGAAGAAATTTTGGAAGGAATTAATACACGAAATAAAACAATACTACAACTATTGACTATTTATCGAAAAATCATGCTGTAAAAGATTGTTTGAAAGATGAATTTGAATATGCATAAGAGAAAGATACCTGTTAAAATGAGGTCATCTGAACTGGAATATTGATTGAACCTGATCTTATCATTACACTGCACTATAGTTCGCATATTAGTTATCAATTAATCATATTTTGGTAATAGATTTAAATAAGAATTTTACGGATGAAATGAATAGTTCTCTTTAAATTCTTTTCATTTTATGCAATGAAAAATAAAAAAATCATTATAAAAGGGATATCTTGAAAAATGCAATAAATTTACCAAAATTTGGTGGATATAATTTATAAATATTATTAATTTAAAAAATTGGCAATGAAAATTTTCAATTAAATACTTATTTCTTGAGTTAAATGGAAAAAAAAGATTATATTTGCTATGATTGCAGTTGATTTCATCTTTTAGATAAATTTTGCAGTGCGATGAAGCACCACATTAGTTTTTGAGTCATTATCAACTATTATTATCATTCAAATATTTGATTAATATGTGGCAAATATAAACTGGAAATTAATTTAAAATGCAAAATTAGGTCACGATATACTCCATTTTGTATACTACATCATTGAAAGACTAATAAATCTTCCGAAAGCAACATGAAAAATAAAACTTAAAGGCAAAAAACTGAATAATTTCTCGCTTAATCAAATGAAATAAATGAATTAATTTGCTGTAAAATATTATTTAATTTCAACTTTGCTTTATTCCACTACATTGATTTCATTCATGATGGATGTAAATTCAATCAAATTTTTAATTTACTCTTACATATTTATAATATTACGGTATGATAAATATTAGCAATTTGTTGTTAACTTTGCAAAATATGATCAAAATGGAAATTCATTCATTCTTCTTTGAAAAATTTCCTTTCTTTTCATTTCCACAATGTCCTGCTTTTATTCATTTCATTCATATATTTAAAATCAAAATTAAATATTTGCAAAGACCAAAAACCAAACAACTTTTCCAAAATAAAAGAAAGCAATACGACGAACAAGCAATATTTGACCAATTTTTCCAATTCGTATTTTACTAAAATATTCTTTTTTTTCTTTTTATCCTTCATATCCTTTTTCTTGTAAGTTTTTTTTCTTCTTTTTTGAAAAACTTTTTAATCTTTAAAAATTTTTTAAGAATGTAATTTTAATTTCGATTCCAATTTTTAATGTAATTTTAATTTCGATGCAATTTGCACTTTAATTTTCATTTTAATTTTTTTTTTTATTTTTTTGTTCGACATATTATTACAATGGCAAATTGAATTAATTAATTCCAAAATTTATATAATATGATCCAGATGTTAGACAAATTTTTTTTTGGAAAATTTTTCGAAATAAGATGCGCAAAATCTGTAAAAAAAAAGAAAAAAATGAGATCGATGGAAAAAATTATACATTTTATTGCTGTTTCTCTAATTTGAAATTAGAATTTTAATATGGCAATATTTATGATCGGTACTTCCATGTTATACATTGAAAGCTTAATCTAATCGACAAGCAAGCAATGGATGAAATAAATAGAAAATTAATTGATTTAGAAAAATAAATTTTGTTGTTTTCTTCATAAAATAATTATTTTACGTTTCATTCATTTAGGATGGATATTTCTTTAATGCTAACTTCAAATTGTTCCAAATTTGACATTTAATTTTTTTCTTTTCCTTATTTATTTTTTATTTTTTTCATCTTTATTTCAAGACAGGTAACAATGGGAAGATTTACGAAGGGAGAGGAAAAGTGAATAGATGAAAATATTTAATAAAATGTTAAACATCTCAGTGCTCTTATTATCCTGGAACATCAAATTTAGCAATTCTTCGATTGAAATTTCGAAATCGGATAATTTCGCAATAATTTAATTGATCTTTAAACTGTTGTCTTTTACCTTTCATTTATCTCATTATAATGTCGAAATTTTTGCACGAACTGGAAGAAGCTCAAATTAATTTGCAAATTTCAAATTCACAATAATTGTTCGATTGGACTTCGAAATCTGGATAATTTTCCAATAATTTGAAGTGATCTTTGAACTATTGCCTTTTACTTTTCATCTACCTTATTATGTTGTGTGAAAATTCCTGCGCAAGCCGGAAATTGAGATCCTTCAAAAAGGTGAACAAATAGAGAGAGAGGAGATGAGGAAGAGAGAAAGAGAAAGAGAGAGAGGGAGAGGAAAGAGATCGACGAATGAGGGAAGAAGATTGGGAGGGAAATTTTTGAAAAGCCAGAATTGCATCATCCTAAGAGACATGATGTAATTTCCTTTTCCAAGTTCAGAAAAAAGAATCAGTCATTCTTCTTGCTTATATATGCAGCAAAACTGTACTAACATAGCCTGCGACTGATATAATTAAAAAATTAATCTGAAAATGTCAAGTTGAAAATTACCGCACAAAATTCTGCATTTAACATCCAAGTTCTGAAACTGAGAATCAGAATTTGTCATCTAAAAATCGACTAGAAAGGATGGATGACAATGACAGGTGGTTGAAGACAAGGCATCGAGCAAATACATCTCGATGAAATTCATATTTTAGTGCAAACGTGAGATTGAAAAGTTGAATTCAAGTGAATTGCGATGGATCAATGGTCGCAGATGTGTCAACGTGTCATTTTGTCTGTCTAGATGTCTAAACATCTGTCTATCCATCATATTCGCACGTATTTCATCAATTCACATAAAATCAAATTTCAGTAGGAAGTCATTTGCCACAAATCCGATAGATCGCTCTCTAACAGCATTTCTCTTTTGGAGACTTATTCATTAGTTTGATTCATTCATTCTTCCTCAAATTTTAGAATTTCGATCTTCAAATTTCGAAATAATTTGTCAATAATTCATTTCCAATATGTTTCATTCTTAATTTCAAAAATTATATACATAAATATATTCTAATCATATATTTGATTATTTAATTACTTTATTTATTTGCAATATATTTCAAATAATATAATAATTATATGCATTTTTTGTTCACATATTCTGTCCATATATTTGATTATTTAATTACTTATTTAATTTCTAATAACATAAATTCTTTTTATTGCGATATTTCAAACAATGTATTATTAATTATTATATTTCAAATAATATAATTATATACATTTTCTGTTCACATATTCTATTTATATATTTAATTATTTCATTATTTAATTGAATATATTTCAAATGTATATATTACTTTTTTGTTATTAAAAATTTGCAAAATTTCATATTACAAATATTTAATTTCTAATTTGTTTTATAACAAAAATTGATGTTAATGAATTTTTATTAGTTAATGAAAATAAAAAATTTGAACAAATCTTACACTCTCATAAGTACTTACACCTAATTTAGTATTTGTTAAATTGATTCATTTGGAGTTTTAAAAAAGAAAAAATTATTTATTTTAAACAATTTTATGGATTTTTTTTTTTTTTTTTGAAATATTATGCATTAACTTGTCAAAGTACTGCGTAATTTTTCATTTTCAATTTACGACGAGAATACGGTTGAACTGATTGACACAAAATGAGTAGCTCTTGTAAATATTGGTTTCTCAATCCTTAAAAGCAATCAATTTCAATTATTCTTCTCGTTTCGAGGAGTACTTTATCTTAACTGAATTTCTGAAGTGTGAGGTGTTGATTTGTTTGAATACTTGAAGACTTATATTATATCCAAGAGGATAAGCAAATATTTAAATAATATGATGGATATATCCTAAGAGATGAAATAAGATGATGTAATTAATGAAATTTAAAAAAGTCTATTTCATTTTGTCAAATCGTTTCTCTCATTTCTTTCTTTTTTTTTTTTTTTTTTTCTTAAAACGATGCATTTATTCGATAATTTCAATAATTAATCTTATTTTGTACAAAAGATATACATCTACTTGCTGAATGTTTTTTCTTTTTTTTTTTTTTTTTTTTTTTGTCGTAATATTGAAAGTTCAGAAAATATCATGGCAAAATGCAAATAACACTTTTTCCATCAAAACCAGAAATTTTGGAAATTTTCCCCTATCAGCAAACTTTACTCTTGAATGTTTTGTAAGAAATTCCAGAAAAAATGAAAAATAAAAAAAAAAGAAAGAATAAAGTATAGCTAAAATGAAATTAAAATTTTTTAATTTCAAAAATGAAATAGTTAAAATGAATTAAAAAATACGGGAGAAAAAAATGAAAAACAAAAGATGAAAATTTGAATAAAAAAAATTATTAAAAAATTTCATAGTATGCAAAGTGATATTTTATTTAGGAAAAAAGTATCAATGCATAATGAAGTCAAAAATGAATTATTATAATTCATACGAAAATCAAACAGTTCAAACACAAATGAGCATTATTTTTCAAAATAGATGAAATAAAAGGATGAACGAAACAAAATTTCGTTGAATTCAAATGAATCAAAGAATAAATGAAGTTTCTTGAAATTAGATAAAAGAAACCGAACAGACTGAATAAAAATCTTTTTTGAAGGAAAGCAGAAGGGGAAAAAAGGAACGAAAATTAAAAAAGTGAAAAAATTTTGCAAAATTTATGTTTTAAACATAAAATTCTTTTTTTGTCACCTATTGTTGAAAATTATTATTTATTTAACTGCAATCATTTGTCTAGATTTTCATCCGTCTTTCTCTCTCTCTCTTCCTTTTTCTTTTTATTCTTTTCCTTCTCCCTTTTTTTTTTTTCGTTCTTTTCGTTTTTTAAATCTTGTTTAAACATACATTTACTGGATGGCAAAAAAATAAGTGTTAAAAAAATGGGAGAAAAAATTAGATATGATTGTTATTGTATTTTGTGTTGATTAAATATTATTTTCAGACTATAAGACTTTTAGAAATTTTGTAAATTTTTTTTTACCAAATTTTTGTCATTTGTTAAGACTTTCCGAATTTTTGTTATCATTTCGAATTTATCAAATTTTTGTCATCTGTTCAAAAATTTGCACTCATTAAAACTGAAATGAAAATTCGATTCCTTCTCCCTCATTCATTTTCATCCTTTTTCGCCTCCTCTTTCTCCCTCTCTCCCCATCCATTTATTCCCTCATATTTCAATAATTCATCCTCTCATATCTCAATGATTTCTCCCTCTTCCTCTTCCTACGCCCACTTCTTTTCAATCTTTTATCCTCTCATATCCTGATGATTTTTTCCCTTCTTCTTTCTCCACGTCTTTTATTCTCTCATATTTCAATGATTTTTCTCTCTTCCTCTCCCCATGCCCACTTCTTCCGTCCATCTTTTATCCTCTTATATTCCAATGATTTTGCCTTCTTTTTCGCGCACCTCTCCTTCCCCCGACTATTGATTACCTCTTAAGTTCAATGTTTTTTGGTGACAAAGAAAGGAAAATGAGAGAATAAATTTTTGATTATGGATAATGCCTAAGACATCACTTTTATGCATTAATTGATTTAATTAATTAATTAATTGGTAAAGAAATATTTCAAACCATTATATTGGAAAAGCTTTGAAAGTTATACGACATCGATCACAAATTTTTTCGTCTGAGGGATGCAAAACGAATGGAATGCAACATGACCTTTTTCGTTTCCTTTCATTTTCTAATTTCGCCATTTTTTGTTGCAAAAAAATCGATAATAAAATATTACATTTGCAACAGTTGCTTAATTGATGTTTACTATCTAGTTAGATGTTTGTCGTGAAATTTTGAATGTTTATTATTTGATCGAAGTGTTTACCGAAAAATTCCTCGCTTATGTTGTTTAAATTTCGATCATTTCCATAATTAATGTTTCTAATTTCATTTCTTTCACCTTTTAATAATTTGAAAAAAAAAACATTTAATTTATCAATTAATTTAATTGAAAACAATTTGAAAAGACAAATTAAATAAATAACTTCCCATTACTATTTGATGATATAAATCAATAAATTATAAATTTTAAAATATTAAAACTAAATGAAACAAGAAGTTGATGAAGAAATTGAAAAGTTTAATTTTAGTATTTTTGCAATCAATCTGTTTCTTCCTCTCTTTCTCTTACAAATATTCTCTGATCTTTATAGTTTATTTAATCATATAAATTAATTAATCATAGATTATTTTAAAATGACAAATGAAACGTGAAGTAAATGTGAGAAATTGAAAAGTTTAATTTTACATTCTTCTTCTTCTCCTTCTCTTTCTCTTTTAAATATTCTTTGATCTTTATAATTTCAAGGAGAAAAAAGAAATTTATCCAATGGATAGAAAACCAAGGCAAGCATAGATAAGTTGTAGTAATGATGATGACATTTTGCGTCAACCTGATATCCATGGCCTCAATTTTAGTCACTTTCATTTCGCACATTTTTTAGTCGTTAAAACTTTGGCTTTCAATGCCTCTCATTTATTTATAAATCACATTCGTGACTTTTATTTCTCTTTTATCTCATCAATACTATTTATACAATCCTTTATTTTCTGTCATCTATTTTTTTATCCTCTTTTTTTTCATTTCCTTTATTTTTTTTAATCCTCTTTTCTTTTCCATCAATCTTTTTATGTCATTTATTTGAAAATTATTCTAATTAGATGTAAGAATTTTAATTACCAATTCTAATTTTTATTTAATCGAAGTAATACTTTGGCTCTCTTATCAGTAGTTTATTGGTAACTGAAATAAAATTTCACGAAATTTCACTACTACTTCCATTATTTTTTGAATATATGATTAAATTAAGCATTGCTAGTTAATATTTCCCGTTTGATAATTTAAATTAAATCCAATGAAGAATTAAATCAAATATTGTTCTTTTATGTTTTCAATTTCATAATTTAAATTTAATCCAATAAAAGTTTATTGCAGTACAAAAAGTTTCAACTCTTTTTTTTCTTTTTTTTTTTGGCATATACGGATTTGGTTAATGATAATTACAATTTAAATTAAATTTGATGAAAAACTATGTATATTTGGAAATTTTGCATATATTTATATATCATCGTTTTCATAAATTCAAAGAAATGATGAATAAAATATTCATAGAATTTCATAGAATTAAAAAAATTCATAGAATCAAAGAAATGGGAAAAAAATGTGCTGAATCTCACTGAATTTCATTTAATTCATTTCTTTATAATTTTTCCTTTCTGTTTATGTTAATAATTCAATTAATTATGCCGATTAATTGATTTAATTGACTGAATTATTTGACATGAACAGAAAGAAAAAATTCAATCAATCATCTATTTGATATCAATTAATTATCTATTTGAAAAAAGAGGAAATGAAGCTATAAATTTATAATGTGATAGAGGTATATTTATTCAAAATATTACAATACTTCTTTTTTGTCTTTACATACCAATCAGCACAACAAATATGTTGATTAGTGATAAATTGTACAAATTACTGAATTTTTTAATTTAAATTTTATGCAAAAATTTTTCAAACACCTTAATTTAAACTTTATTTTACTTTCATTTTTTTTACTTGCAAGGTATATAACATTTTTGATGTTATATATCTTAAAAGTAAAAAATCCTTAGACGTAAAATTCTCTGAGATTTCATTTTAATTAGACGCATCTAAGACTTTTTAAATTACTTTTTTCAAATTGTGGAAGAATCAGATATCAGTTAGAAATTGGAGATAATTAACTGATTGACTAGGAACGAAAATAAATACACCCTAAACTCATTTGTTAGCAATTACATTAAGTTTTCAATTCATCAAGTTTTGAGCTAGATATTAAAATTGATTTAATTTTGGAATTATTTACGCTTCCATTCGTATTGAAGCATGAAGCATCGCGTTTGTGCTATTTATTGAATACAATTTACTATTATTATTAATTAATAGGATTGTTTTAGCCACTGCATCCTTGCGATTATCAAATTTCAAAAATATGGCAGCTGAAGTGCAAGCAACAGGTATGATTAGATTATTGCACATTTTCAATTCCAATTTAATATACCAAAAATTTTGTTTAGTTAAATTTAACGATTTGCTCAAATCTTTCACTTATCTTATAAAATTTGGCTTTATATTTACCTTTCCTCCCAACTGTAACATTTGTTGACATATGCAAATTAGAAAATAATCCGCTTTCTGCGAAGTATAGTAAAAACAAATATGGCTAAATCAATTGGTCATTAAATTGATTCTTAAAATCGTAATATTTACTTTGCCTAATGGATTAAATAATGCTATTTCAAAATCAAATTCCGAAATATTTGGTGAATCGTGCAGCGAATATATTAGTAAACAGTACACTTGATATTGTTGTCTTCCTTGATAAAGTAACTAGTAGATTGTTAGATCTCGATCAAGAATTCAAGCATTTAAATTCCGGATCCCCCGACAGACACTTAGATTCCACATCCCGCTACATCCCCTGTTAGATTTCGATCAAGAATTCAAGCATATAAATTCCGGATCCCCCGACAGTCATTTAGATTCCACATCTCCCGACATCCCCCGATTCATGGCTTGTATGTACGCCATTTCTCTTGTTCTTGAAAGTGGTCAGAATTTCGGTTATTTTCATGCACTCATCACAGTATTCTGTTTAATAAGGAAGAATATAACTTCAAATCAAATACGATCATTTCCTGAAGATGACCCCTTTAATATGGTCATCCGCTGAAGATGACCTCTTCGAATATCGTCAACCCTGAAGATGATCTCTTCGAATATGGTCATCCCTTGAAGGTAAATACTACGACGACAGCTGTTTGAATCCTTTCATCTTTCATTAAAATTATCAGTGAGTAATGATAATGGGAAATCAATGATGAACTTATGCCTAATCTGAATTCCTCACTGTCTATTCCGAAAGAAACAATAATCAAATGTCACATAAATTATTAAATTATCATGTATTGAATTTCAGTTATTAACATACTCTCATATTACTATTATTATCAGTTACTATTAATTACTATTAATTATTCACTGTTATTATTTATTGTCACTATTAATTACTATTATCAATTATCAATTATTATTATGTCTACTATCTCTTCTTATTTAATTAATTTATATTTATCATCAATTCATTTATCATTTCAGCACTTTTGGGTTCCGCACGGCTTAACCTTGCATTGATCGGATTTTTGGGTTGTATCATCATTTATGCTTTGCGTACAAATGTCAGCGTTGCAATCGTTTGTATGGTGAATAGTACAGCGGTAGAAATGTTATCTGGTGCAGATGGTACCAATGTTACCAAAAGGCCTACCACATACGCACCACCACCAAGTGACAATGAACCAGTTCAAAAGGAAACGGTGTGTCTCTCATTTCGTTGAAGTATTTTCAATTTCACTTTGCAACAAATATGAAAAATAATCTTATCATTTCAATGAAAGTTGTAACTATCAAAGATATTGAAAACTTTGATGGCGCATAAAAATCTAAGTTAAGAAGTGATACTGAAGTTTGAAGTTTTTTCATTCTTTTTCCTGACTTTTATGATATTTCTTATTCTATAGAAACAAACAGGATGTATGATATCTGTTCAAGAACATACATGGTGCGGTATTCGTCTGCTTGACTATTGAAATAAATTTCAGATTATGGGTGAATTACTTTGGAAAAAAAATGAGCAAGGCTATGTATTAAGTGCCTTCTTCTGGGGCTACATGTTGAGCCAAATTCTTGGCGGTTATTTAGCCGATCGATACGGTGGTCGATTTGTGATCGGTTTTACGGTTCTTGGAAGTGCAATTTTTACTCTGATTAGTCCAATAGCCGCAACAACTAGCGTTTTCGCTTTCATCATCGTACGAGCTCTTATGGGCTTCATGCAGGTATAAGCTTTTAATAAGCTCAATAATTTATAATCCTTATTCAATTTGCTATATTTCATAGTAAAATCCATCAAGCAACTTTTCAAATTCTCAATTTTTTCGGTTCATTTTTCTACCGCAAACAACAGTCTCCTCTGTTCATTTTAATCTCTCCACATATACTTTCCCTCAACTGTCGGAAATGATTTTCTACTTTATGTTTATTTTATAAAATTTTTGTAGTTTTGAATTTATAGGGTGCCATATTTCCTGCATTCCATACAATGTGGTCAATGTGGGCGCCACCTTTGGAAAGAAGTCTTTTAACCGGCCTAACATATGCAGGTTCGTTTACATTTGACCTTTTCTCATGTCATTTCGATAAATTTAAAAAAAAAATTTTGATAGTAAATCGAAATTTCAGTATTTAATTGCAAATATAGTTCCAAACTGAGTGATGCAGGAAGTAAGAATTGCATGAATATATGAAGGCAAATTACTTTTCTACTTTTCTTTTTGAAAGTAAATTTTATTGCAGGTGCTCAAGTAGGTAATACAGCTGTTATGCCATTGTCTGGTTTACTCTGCAAATATGGATTTGCAGGTGGTTGGCCATCCATCTTTTACGTTCTCGGTAAGTTTGAGAAATTCCTGCATATTTTAAAATTTCCGAAAACTTGCTGGATTATATATAACTCATATTTTACGAAAGTATTACTAACATGCTTTTCAATAATATTTTTTAGGTACTGTGGGTATTTTATGGTGTCTTCTTTGGTTTTTCTATGTTTCGGATCGACCGGCACGTAGTAAACGTATTTCTAAGCAGGAGTTGAATTATATTGAAAATTCATTAGCTGATATATTGGCATCGAATTCCAAGAAGGTGGTAAATTTTATAGATCATTTTTTTTTTTTTTTTTTTTTTTTTTTTTTTTTGTGAAACAGCTATCGATTTGTTGTAAATCGAACTATTTCATATCGATAAAACATAGCAGTATTAGATGGTGCGGAACAATAAGCAAAAGCAGGTCAATCTTCTTGCCGAGCAAAATCTTACCTAACATGCAGTCATATAATTATTATAAAAAATACTTTTCAACCAAACCCTTTTGATATTGCGATTTTGCAGTCATTTTCTAGAGTTGAAATTCTAATCAAGTTCATTTTTAAATTTTAGAAAAGAGCAGTTCCATGGCTAGCAATGATGAAATCGGTTCCAGTTTGGGCAATATTCTGTGGTCATTTTGCCGGTGATTGGGGTGCCTATATCATGATGACCGTTCTTCCAACATTCATAAAAGATGTTTTGGGATTAAATTTCACTTCGGTTTGCTAATTTTCAATCATTCCTTTCAAACTATTCAAAATAGCATCCTATTTTTAGCACAAATAATTCTATTATTTAATGAAACTTGATATGACGGAAGAAATGATGGCAAAATGATTAAGTAAAAAATATTTTCATCAATATTGAGCTTATCTTTATTCAAATTCATCGAAAAATTTAACGCTTAACATTACTCTCTTTACTTAATTATCAACAACACCAGAACCAATGTTTTTGTTTATAGAATTTTTGGAAAATTTTTTCACTAAAAAATTTATTAAATCAATATATTTTAGCTTGGATTTTTGTCAGCAATTCCATACATTGCATATTTTATATGTATTAATTTGGGCGGTTTTGTCGCTGATAAATTGCAAAATGCAAATATCTTATCAACTATAGCTACTCGACGTCTTGCCATGATCGTTGGTACGTTTGCTCTGAGAGTTGTAGGAATACACAGAAATGGTATTTGGTTAAATCTGTATAAGATTGGTGGAAATATCATTAGCAAAGAACTGATAATTTGACAGAAGTTGAGTATAATTTTATTTAATCTTATTTCTAATTTTTCATCTGTTTGATTTCTCTAATTGACAATTTTTGAGTTCTTTTAGCAAATGGCTTTTATGTTTTACATGATTCTGCAATTCAATTGTTAATCGCTATAATATAACAATATGTTTGAAAGATAGTACTTGCTTCAATAAATTATCACATTCAGCTTAGAGACATGTACATAAGTGCTCTAATAATGAGATAAGCAATAAAAATTATATGGTTGCTAGTTCAGTTTGAAGTATAATTGTTGAAATTACAGCACTTGGAGGTCAAGCTATATTTCTGATGGCTAGCGCTTATTGTGGCCGTGATCAAATGACCCTGTTGATCATATTCCTTACCCTCGGTATTGGTTTATCCGGAGTACAGTACGCCGGTTTTGTGGTCAATTATCTCGATATCGCACCAACATTTGCTGGACCGCTATTGGGTATCGGAAATACGATATCATGCCTTGCTGGTATTATAGCTCCAATGATGGCCGGCCAACTTACTTCTAGGGTAACTTTTAGTGAATTTTATTATATTTTATAGATTCCAATTTTATGGATTTTTACGAACTTTATCTTTCATTAAGCTTCACAAAAAAAAAGAAAAAAATTTGTCAATATAAAATCAGTTGGATAATTGATGATAGTATTATTCACTTTGTTGTTTATTTTTAATTTGGGTAGTTATGAAGCTAGTGAAAAGATATATTAAGCTGCATTACAATTTATTTTTTTGAATGGAAATTTTCATTTATTCACTTATTAGTGTTTCAAATTTATTTTAGGGTACGCAGCAAGAATGGCAGTTAGTTTTTTGGATTACTGCTGGAGTCTTATTAGCCGGTACTACTATTTTCTGTTTATTTGCAAAAGGTGAAGTACAGCCATGGGCAGTGGCGGACAAAGAAGAAGATTGTGAACTTGAAAAAAAACTTAATAACTCGGACAACTCGTAGATAATAAAAATTCGTCCTAGAAAAAAGACCAACAAAAGCCAAATTTCAATATTTATGTGAATTTCGCAAGTTATCTTTATTTTTATAGATATGTTCAATTTTTATAGATATTTTCAGTTTGTAATAGGAGCACAATAAACTGTTGGTTTTTTTATTGGCTCATCATAAACCATTGAATTGTGGTATTTTCTGGTTAACCTTCATTTTTGCCCACTTTTTGTTATTAATTTTTCGTGTAACAAAATACTAAACTTGCAAGCATCAATTCAAATATCATTTCCCTGTAATAATATTGGGTTCTTTCACTTCTTTTTTTCCTTTCGTTGTTTTTTTTTTTTTTTTTTTTTTAAATAATTTCCAAGAAATATGCAATACTATTAATGTCACATAAATAATTTAACAGTTTTTGTCTTCCAACTAATCCTTCTGTTTCGCTTCGTAATTTAGCAATTAATAACTTATCTTCTTCTCTTACTTTTACATGAAGATTTTATTTGTTAACCTATGATTCGTTCAAATCAGTTTTTAATAATTTTTTTAATGCGCTTCCATATTAATTTCGGAAGAAAACGGATTTTGTTCACTTTGATTTCATTTTTTCAGAAATAATAAAATTTTACATCTTTTGGTCGAAATGAATTTATTGTTTAAAATAAATTTCAGAAAATCAAAAAATGCGCTTTAATGTACTCAATAAGCTATACAGGTCTTCTGCATTTTCCTAATTAAGCCTTATTCATTCAGTGATCCGTAAAAAAAAATCGGTTTTCCGAAATAACTATTCCGAATACGTTAACGTTAAGTGACAAACAGTATCGCTGCCACGGTTCAATCCTTTGTGCGATAATTAAATCAGATTATTTATTCTCCATTTAATGAGGTAGCAATACGATGACTGAAGAGGATGTTATCAGTACTGATGTTTGTTCCCATTATTCTTCATAAAAATCATCATAATCATATTGAATTCTCTTCTTAATCGGACCGTGAAATCTTTCCGGGGCCATGAATTTCATTTCACCATCCGCTTTTACACTTGCCTGAAAATGTGAAATGTATGGTTAAAACAAAAACAATATATTACTTTCATAAATTTAGATTTCGTTGAAAAAAAGAAGATGAATTCTGCAATGAAAATTTTGTATGAAATTAATTTCACTCCTATTTAAGTGATGTTTAAAGAAAAAAATTCGATAATTTGAATTTTTTTTTCCTAAACACTTGGACGTATTTGTAATCGCAAAATTTCGCAAAAGAAAAAAAAAGCCGCGGATTTTTTTTTTTTAAAACATCACTTAAATTTATAGTCCTAGAATATATTTGTAATCGCAGAATCAATTTTTTAATGACTAATTTTCAATATTCATTTTTTCGTTTTTGTGTTTCATTACACTAAAATACGTTTTATTGTTTGAAATGTCAAATGAAATTTGCGAAACAATCAATGAATGTCTCTTTAATGTCTGATCAAATTTGCGAAACAATCAATGAATGTCTCTTTGATGTCTGATCAGATTTGCGAAACAATCAATCAATTAAACTGAAGAAGGCAGAAAATATTAATTTACCTGCATCACAGGTATACATGCTAAAGCGATTATTTCAATTTGTTCCGAATAAGTTTCGCACAACTCATCGAATTGAAGTACACGAATTTGATAGCGAAGCGGTTCGCATTCAAAGATTCGCTTGCCGATCAGTTCAGACGGCGGATGCGGGCACATACAGCGTACTTCCGTCAAAGCTGCCGGTACTCTCTTTAAAATATTATATAAAATAGAAAATTACAAAAAATTCTATTCCATATGAAGCCAATATTTTTTGGAATTGTAACTTTTTCTCCGAAAAATTCGGAAAACCGGTCAATTTACTACTCTTGCCCAAAAATATCCAGAAAACAGATCAATTTTCCGGAATAAAAGGAAGAATGATTTAATTTAAACGAAAGAAAGGAACGAATGATTTTCAATTAGTTTTAGCACTTTCAAAATATTTAAAAATGTTCGAAAGGAATTATTTATGAAACAGATACTTATTCTCTTGAAAATGATTTATAAATAAGGACTAATCATTGAGGAGGATAATTAATTCAATGGCAAGGATTGCAAACAAATCATTCTAAGTTTTCTGGAATTTAATCATTTCCAAGTTCATCCCACTCTTTTCTCTGTTGTTTTCAGGATTTCACATAGGTGATAATTAATAAAGAATTAAAATGAAACAAATAAGGTAACTGTCCATTTGAACTGTTCTCCTTTATAAATATAAGCGATGACAATGATACTTTTCAAACTAACAAATTTTTTCTAAATTATTGCTTTGAGAGATTTTCAGACTGTTTGCAGCATAAAAAGTTGAAATATTTAATTCCATTGCAATTTTTTTTCATTCATTTTTGCTGACATCATTCATTATTATAGAAATTTTGTTCTTTTATTTTTAAGAAACAAAATGTTCTTTAAAGAAAGTTTTTTCATCAGCAAACTTCCTGATTTTCTTTCCAATTAAGATGGATATGATTAATTGTTGAAATCAGTTAAGATAGATGGAAAGGTATGATTACTTATGAAATAACAAATTTTATGGAATTTTAAATTAGAAAAGCATTCCAAGGGCATTTATTTATGTTTGTTTGAATGCTCAATTTCAATAATATGTGATGCTAAAATTTAAATTATTCTCTTTCAAACTCCTGAAGAAACAAATCCCTGCTCATAAGTAGCATTGAATTGTTATTTGAAGATTTGTTTTAAATTTCAGATTAAATAGATGAACAAACATTTTTCATTTGCACAATCTTATTCAGCCTCATTTTTGAAAATAAAAAGGAACAAACCAGTGGATTATAATTAAGAAAATATTCGAAAGAACACAATGCCCGTTCCCGAAGCGGTATATCAGGTGTTATCACCAGAACTTTCGGTATTTCGCAGTCCGAAGCTCCATGAGTTACCTGTTCGCCATCTTTCAATGCATTTAGCTAAAGCGAATGATGCATAGAAATTAATTGAATAAAATTAGTTTGAAAAATTTAAGCACTCTCAGATAATATTCTCCAGAAAGCGGTACTGGTGGCAGAAATCATAGAAGCTTATAAAACTAGAGATGAAATTATGACGAATTTAAAACTTATGAAAAAAAAAAGTATTTAAGCCTTAGAATTTTTTTATTCCACTCATCAGAAGCACATGAATGGAAGCCAAATTTTTAAAATTTTGAAAAGGAATTTTTTTTTTTTAGGGTTCATTGGTACCTTTTTTTTTCTTAAATCTTCATCATATCATTTTTTGCTAAAAATTAATTTTTTAGCATTTCCTTCGAAAATTCTCAATAAACTATTTCTTTTTAACATCTAAATTTTGAAATGTGATGTCAAATGTTAAAATTTGTGAAAAATCTTATTCGAAATTGATAAATCAAAATGACGAAAACATCGTATAAAGCAAGAATTACAACTCCATCAGGCTGATTTTAATTCTATTATGTACGGAAACATTCGGCACATCTGGTTGTGACTAGCATACGGTTACCGAACTCAAAGTATGAGAACTGGTTCGGTAACCGTATGCTAGTCATGAATTAAAAACAATAATTTGCCAATTGGTCCCATTTCTGATCATAGGACAGACTATAATTATTTATCACAACTTATAAATTGTTCTATTTTGCTCAATTTTCAAAAATTTTTTTGTCCTAAGAGAGAAGAAAATCACCGAAATTATTTATGTTTAATTCAGTATTAATTTTCAGCATTCTTCTGTTCACTTTTTTTTGTTTGTCTTTTCATGGTTCATTTTTCATTACTAAACATTCAAAATTTTAAATTTTTTAAATTTCCTTCCTTCCAGTATGTTTTTCTGAGATAAATTTTTCTACATGTTTACCTGATATAACATTTTGCTTTCTTAAAAATTATTTATTTTTGATAATAAAACATTGTAAATTTGAAATTTTCCATGCATAAAGTTTTTTTTTTTTTTTTTTTTTTTGATGCGAAACCATTAATTAGTCTTTTAAGATATCGTGCATTCGAATACAATTTAAATGATTTAGAAAAATTTTGTATATTTATCATTTAGTTAGTGAATTGACGTTAAATTTATCATTTAGTTGCATCATTTATCATTTAATTATACCTTATGTTATATCCATTCCTTTTCTTCCGCACAAAATCCATAATAAATTGACACTAAAGTTAAATTTTTGGTGATAAAAAGTATAACGATGTTGAAGATACTGCAAGACCTACACGGATTAAACGTCTGCAAGATTCTTTCAGGAATAAATTTTAAAAAAAAAAGAAAAAAATTGAAATTCATACCAACCTGTAAATTTAATAATGATTGCTGATAAATAGGTGCGATAGGTGTATAATGCGAAATGTTCTTTTTGTGCAACCATTCCGCAAAACTTTGGTGATGATCCCTTTTAATGTAACGATAGAAGCATTCTGAATCCTGCCGTGCTTCTAACAAAGTTTGATCAATGTATTGTCCATTACTATGAAAATCATTAATTGAATTTAAGAGGAAATTTTGCAACAATCTGAAAGCTCTCTTTTTAAACTTTCTTCTTTGATTTTAAATGAAGATTTCCGAGAAGTTTAAAAAAGAAAGTGTTGAGAGTAAAACAAACTGACTACAATTCTTGTTACTTAAATGTTTCAAGCAAATGATTCCATTGAAATTTGTTCTGTAATTTTATAAAAAGTTTCCTAAAAGTCTGCTTTAGATTTAATCATATCATTAATACTGGAATTATTACCTTGCATAAATATATATGTCAAAACCAGTTTATGATTTTATCCAACGAACTGTTTTGCACAATGTTTTTATCCTAAACTATTTTTTATCCCGTCCACGCTCCGTGTGGCTGGTTCAGCAAATCAATATAAGCCTACCATGTGAAGCGTGGCTATTAAGCTAATTTATTTAAGTAAAAATATCCACTCACTTACTTTCACCTGTCACAGATGGCAACAAGTAGAAGAAAGTAGTATTTTTACACAAAAAAACGCGCCCATTCGAATGCAACGTCGTGTCAGAATTTCAAATCAATCAGTGAAGAACTTGAAACTTTGTGTCAAACGTTACAAGGAAATTTATATTTATATTTATATAGATTATTTATCGACTATTATTTAGCAGTGAGTCAATAATTGCTTGCTCTCACTTTATTTATCTGCTGATCGGAGCATTTTGGCGGGAAACATATCTATCCTTGCCCCGTTTTGGTGGTAAACGGATAGGCAAAAAAAAAAAAAGAAAAAATAGATATATCTACATAAAAACACGAGTCTATTCGAATATAACATTGTATCAAAATTTCAAATCAATCAGTGAAGAACTTGAAACTTTGTGTCAAACGTTACGACGAACATTTACATTTTTATTTATATGGATTATTACTTATTATTGCTTTGAATAACATTCCCGAATTGAAACTCTGTTAATTTGAATACCTTTTAAAATTCTGGAATCCAATAAAAATCATGAGCCAAAATGGTTGTTCCAATATGAAAGCTAGCGCCATGTCTAAAAACATCCAATAAATTAGATATCATAAATACATGACAATCTGAAATTCTATGAAAAAAAAGAAAAAAGAACAATCCTATAAAATAACAATAAAAAGGGAAAAAATAACCTTAATTTTGATAATATACAAATAACCTGAATTGTTATTTTAATTCATATAAAAAAAAAAACTAATCAACAAATTACATTAAAAGATTGAAACACATATCAAAATTTTTAAACATACATCAACATATTTAAAAATTACTATCATAATACTTCAGTTTAAATATATAAATATATTTCTTTATCATTAAACTGATATTTTTTTCTAGCGAAATAACAATATCCATTTAATTTATATTATTAACAAATTAATCATTTTGATATTGATTAATTCACTCCTCAGTTTTAGCCATAATTATGATAAAAGTTTTCTTCTTTTTCTCTTTTCCAAATCAAATACATATATATAAATATGACCAAATATCTTATTCTCAATTTGGAATTATTACCATACTTATCCATTACTTAACTTATGTTTATCCTTATCATTTATCCCTTTAAAACAATTCCAAATTGAGAATAAAATATATATATATATTGATATATTTGATTTAGAAAAGAAAAAAAGAGAACAATCTTTATCATATTTATCCCTATTATTTATATCATGCCTATAATCTAGCTTCTTATCACAACAACTCACATTTATCTGGCTGATTATTTCTAGAACACACAAAATTACCAACATCTACCACATGATATTCATTCGTTCTTTTATCATTTATGATTTTGGATGACAATTATGCTTGCACGAATATGAAATTAACAGCAAATCATAACTTGCAATCACGCAGGTTTAATTAGCTAATTCTTTTTTCTTAATCATAGCCCTAACTATTGGATAGCTTTATTTCGTTCAGTATGTCCTTTATTAATTCTAATTATCTGTCTTATCTGTGATAATCTTACCTCTAATTACAATGATTATCACTTTTCGAAATAACTTCTTAATGATTATTTATCAGAATGATCATTGATTTCATGCATTTTTTTTTTTTTTTTTAGACATAATATTTTATTAAAAACAAGAAAAGAAAAATGAGAAAGCGAAATAAATTTTTATTTCAAAATTATTTTGCATTATAATATAAAAGTAGTAATGTAAAAAGAAAATATCATTAATTATCGATCATTCAAAATTTTTTGAAATTATTTGGAAATTTCTTATAAATACATATAAAAATTCATCAGAAATTAAAACTATCTTCAGTCTAACTTTTTGACTAATAATGATATTAAATCTGACCGATAAATTTATGTTTTCATGTAAATGAATTAAGAAATTTTTTCAAATAATAAAAGTGATAAATGTGCCAGAAATTTTACAAGCAGACCATGAAAAATGATGAAGTAATCTGTTAAGCTAATGAAATAAATGAATTTGATAATTAATATTGTGACAACAAATAATTTTTAGTACGAAAATTTACATTTTCAAAGTTGTGTAATTATATTTGTATTCATGGCATTTTGTCGAAAATTAACAATTTTTAGTTTTCTTGAAATGAAAAGTGAATAAATTTATATCTCCAACTTTCAAAGTTCTTTCGAAAATGACCAAACTTTGAATGTTTTTGAACTTTAAGTAATTAAACGATAAAAATATCGCTATTATTATTTACAGTTTCAATTTAACTTTTCACTTTCGACACTAATTTTGATTTTTTTCATGTTGATTTCTTCGAAATTGTGTATTCATCGCAATTTGCTTTCATTATTTCAATATCAAATTTGAATAGAAATTGAAGGAATATTTACAAAAAATATCGGTGTATCAGTAATGAACATTAAGTATTTTATTTTATATTTCAAGTAGTTATAATATCTTTTATTCGTAGACTTCCGAAACATCAATCCAACTGAGAATTAAGGAAAAGAAAGCAAAAAAAAAAAATTTGCCTGTATTTCAGGTGGCAGTAGCATTACGGCGTCAAATCCTTGGCTCTTTTAATTCTGACTTTTACCTGCTGATGACATGTCTGTCAACATTTCAAAACGATGTTCATACTATACAAATTATATCACATATTAATTGCTCAATTTGTTCAACTTTTTCATTTTATTTTAATTAGAACAAAAAAAAAAGCGAAACAATAAAATTAGCAAATATTGTGATAACAAAAAGAGAAACATTTATAAATTTTAAATTTATTTATTATTGCTCCCAATTTACAATGATTATTTGAGTTATCCTTATTGGAATTACCAGTGTTATCAATATCACAACAATTTGGATGAAGACTAAGGCATGAATTAACTGTTGATTATTAATTTATGGATAGATTCTATTCCAGGTATTGCTAATCAATTTTTCAAACCAGATTGCAATTCTAGCTAGCCAAATTATGCCTCAATTGTGCCAAATTATACCTGTTGATTGTATGAAAACTAAGCTATTGGTATTTTTAGAATTTATAATGTTTACCTGTTGATATGGGATGAACTAACTTGAACCTGATAAGCTGATTTGTTGACAAACTTGACCTGTTTATTTGAATCTCTTGCTACTGTTATTACAAGATAGTTATGGTGAATTTTGTAACAGAACTGTAGATAGTTTTTGGAAATTAAGCAGGAATCACTATCAGGAAATGAAATTTTTCAAAAATTATTAAACTGAAATTTGTTAAAATAATCTTACAAATGGATATGATTGCTGCTTTACCGTATCTTGCTAATGGTGCTGTAACTAATCAGATATATTATACCCTTTGATTATCAATTATTTCGCAAATCCAATTTAAATCTCTAAGTGACAAGTTAGTATTAACGACTAGCAATATTATTTGTTTATTATGATTTATTTTTTCATTTTTTTTGATTAATTATACTTTTAATTAACTTTCGTATCCATGAATTGTTTTGTTTATTTGATATTTGTTGTTTCATTTTTTCTTCATTCGGTCACTTATTTGACCAGTTTCTTTTTTTACTTTTTGTTTTTGAATTGCTTGTTTATTTTAATAAGTGTTTAATCTTTTTTTAATCAAATTATTGAAAGATATCATCTTGCAAGACTTAATTTTAACAATGCTTTATCGACAAGTGATAAATGCATTCTTAAAGTATCATATTCAATTTATTTACATAAAAAAGTATCCAATAAAATGAAGTGATATAATTATCAGTGATTTTTTCAGTGGGATGAAATATCGGAAATGTCTTTACTAATTTCTGTAAGCATGTTTTGTGAGTGATTTATCAATTCTTTATCAACTACAACTATCGTGTTGTAACTATCTGCATGGTCATTCAGTAGCAGTGATAATATTGATGCATCATAACTTTGATATCACCAGGGATATTATTAAAAAGCATGTTATATTCGAATGATTTGAAAGTTATGATGTATTAGCATTATCACTATTATTATCATACTTTTGAAAATCCATTTAGCTAATTCTTTTTTTGATATCAGAATTATAATATATTTATGTTATCAGTAGAAGACATACCATACTAAATATTAAGAGAGATAATATAAAAATTATAATTATCAGCACTACCACTATTATCATCATGTTGTATCAGATATTCTAATAATTAATCAGTAATCTGCGAAACTGTCGATGACATCAAAGTTACAATGTATCAGTGTTGTTACTGTTTTCATCATATTGTATTGGATGTTTGAACAATTTCGCAAATTATCAGTGATCCGCAATGAAATGATATTTATTTTTCTATATGATTATATTTTGAAGTACAGTCCTAGTGATACTATTGAAATAACTTAAATTGTCTTGAAATTTTCACCGGAATTTTACAATTTATTTAAAAAAAAAATTCACTGATTAAGTAAACGCAAATTGCTACCTTAATACTTTGCTTTATGGAAATTTTTTACAAATTACTTCTTTCTCTTTTTCTCTCACTATATGTTTGTTTTTTTTTTCAGCCTTTTCCAGCCTGATAGCAACCTGAATTATCTGATTTATGATGATATCATGCTTACTCCTTATATTTCCTACATTGGTTATTGGCTTAACCGGATAGCACATACTGATTATACAGTTATTTGTTTAGATATTACATTTACATTTTCCGACACATATTTGGGATCAGGAATATATTATCATGACTGATATCTTATCACAGTTAGTCACTGGATTAATTATTTTGAGAGTAGAATTTTGAGCAAAAACTTGAAAATGAAAAATTGTAAAAATAAAATTATAGTTTGAAATTTTTTGTGAAAAAAAAATAGTTTGGAAATTGATTAGTTAACATCGGCTTTTTCCTAAATATAAAGTTTCAGGTTAGTTAAAAAAAATTGCTACTGAAAAAAAGGAATGGAAAGCGGCAAGATAATTTATCACAGATAATCATTACAGATAAATTATTATGATTCAATTTATGAATAAATTATCACAATTAATTAACAGATAAATTACTACCATCCAGTTTATAGACAATTACTGTTATTTAGTTTAAAGATAAAGTATTACGATTCAATTTATAGATAATATCATGATTCAATAATGCAGATAAATTTCTGTGATTGAATGATTCAAGTAAATAATATAGAATTCGAATAACCGCATATTTATCTATGAATAATAATTTCTTGGGTAAAATTTATCAAATTAGATTTATTTTATCCAAGTACCAAATAAAAATAATACTGAGGAAAGAGTTCGAAAATCAAATATTGTTTTTTAATGTTTCACAAATTTTAAGAATGAATGAAGAAATTCTTTTTTTTTTTTCAACTATATATATCCATAACATTGATTGAAAGACAGAATTAGTAAAATTAGAGAAATATTAATGCCTTCATCAATAATAAATTTCAAAAACACAGGCAAAATGATAAATTAAATAAATAGTAATTTAAAAAACTTGAATGAGAAAATGAAGAATATATCACCCGAAATTTTTAAATATGGGCAGTGAATCTACTTGCTTCACTTATTTTTTCCCAAATTATTAAGCAATACTTTTTTTTGTTGAAACTTGCAGCTGTAGTTGAAATTAATCTTTCAAAAAAATCAATGTCATTTTCAACAATTATATGTATTTGATTTTCACAAAATTTTGACGATTATCTTTGATATTTACCTTCATTAATTACCATTATATTTCATATATTTTTAGGATACAATTTCAGAGTAAAAAGCTGCATTATTTATGATAGCTTCAGTTCTGTTAGTGGATGAAAGAATGTTTTGCCTTGGCTTCGGCCACTATTGGCCATATAGAACCATGGACTAAATTTCACGATTAATCACTTATGTAAAATATCAGTAACGAAAGCATTACAAATGTAGATATTGAGAAATATAAAAAATAAAGATCAAAAATGATAATCAAAAGAAATAATAAGTTTAAATTTACTTAATAAACAAAGCAAAGCGAACAAAAAGTCTAGACTTAAATTAATTAACAAAGCAGAGAACAATAAGGTCAAACTTATTTAATATTTGAAATGAACTGATGGTTAGAAAACATAATTTTAATTTAGATATGATAAGCAAGATAAGATATTTTACTAATTAAATAATTGAAGTTTTTAAGAGAAGATAAATAGTTTCTTGGAAAATAAACAATTTAACTGAATGTTTTCTATCCAAAAAAAAAAAAGACGAATTGTACTAACATTATCTGACTGATTGAATCGTTGAAGAAAAAAAAAAAAAGAAAATAGCAAATTGCTTCCCATGTCAATTAAAGCATTGATTAATAAATTACATATTTCAAATCCGACGATTTTAATTTTGTAAAATGTTTTCAACTGTTGGTAGATAAAATTCGTCAAAGAAATAACGAAATCTTATTTTGTATAAAGCAAAAAAAAAATCATAAATCTCAATTTTTTATATCTTTCGTAAATCTTATTGCTTAATTAAAAAATATATTCGAATAAAATTGAGTTATAAATTGTGTTGATATTTCATAGTGAATAGTCGAATTATCGATAAGAAGTTAAAAAAAAAAAGAAATGAAGAAATTGGTCCAAACTTAATGAAATTGACCTGAGAAATATGTTAAAAATATCTTTTGGGAGAAATTTGATGAAAATATATATTTCGAAGTATAGAAAGATGAAATAATTTTTAATATAAAAAACAATTCACATGAGTTACTTCCAAAATATAACTTCAATGCAGGATTTTATGATAAATCACGTATCAGTAATCCATCTTTTGATAATATGGCATCATTTTTTATCAGTGATATATTTCAATTTATGTCTATTACCAATAATTTTTTGCAAAAATTTATTGTAAAGTTATTGCATTTGCGCTTTTTGCAAGTCCTTGCGATTTCCGAAAATTATTTGAGAGAAAGTTTAATTATAATATAATTTGCTTGACACAGTTAAGAACAACCATTTTAAGTGTACAAGAGATCGTATCGGATAAATGATAATGAAGAGATAATCCTGATTAGCGTATTGTAATCGTGTCAGTTGGTTGTATTTCACTCAGAAGATTATGATTTCCTTGAATTAAGATGAATAATTCAGAGGACATTTCAGGATAATTTATGTCTTAGTCAAGCCAAGGAATTGGTCATAAATGAGAGGGAAGAATAAAAGAGAGAGAGAGAGAGAGAAGAAAAGTAAGTCCATTTCTATTTTATTAGTTGTTAGGAAATCGGATTTAGAAGGAAGTAATGACTGATCAAAATTATCCATAATGGTTTGAATATCCAGTAATCAGGAAGAGAAAGAATTGAGGAAGAAAAGGAAAATAGTTTGGAATAGGAAATAGTATAAGTATAGAATAGGAATGGAAAAGAATAGAATAATAATAATTTGCTGCATGGCCAACTGCAATTTAAGCAATAATGTCACATTTGTCAATCCATTCCCCTCCCTTCTTTTCTTGTCACATTCATTCCACTAACTCTACCGAGCTTAAAGATAGTTTAACTCATTCCTACTTCTCATACTACTATTCTTATTGTATCAATACAATTACTGCTACAATAAGACAATAAGCTATAACTTCTGATAGCACAGTTTTAATTAATACTACCATTCTTATTGTATCAATATAATTACCGCTGCAATAAAAATTATTTGCTATAACTGCTACTGCAACAATTATTAGTAATATAACGGCAATTGTTCCTATTACTATTACAATAGCTATTGTTATTGTAATTACTTAATATTGTAACTGTAGTTACTGTAATATTAAAACTACTATTACTAGTGCAATTATTGCTAGTACAATTAGCAGTTGCTGCTAATTTAGGCACTACCTGTTATTGAATTATTGTTGCTCATTACTCTACCAATTAATAATAAAACTTAAGTTCAATAACCAGGTGTATCCGTGGGTGGGTTATCCATTATATACACATATATGCTAATTATCATTAACCTGCATCAGTGAATTGAACACGACATCGATATGGTAATTAGTAGTAATAGCATCTGTTGGATGTGCCATCATAGTGTCATCGTTGTTATTTGCCTGGTAATAATTTGTAGTCTTTTTAATCATATTCCAATTTTAGTAGTTAAGTTAGGTTAAATTGCTTTTATTTAAATTATCATTAAGTATAATTATTGCATCTTTATTATAATATCATAAATATAAATCTTGTTGTTATATATACAATAAAATGATTTTTTCATCAGAATTGTTCAATAAATTTAAATTAATAATATGAGTTAGTCATTTCCGGTAATTCAACAAACAATGTGTTAGATGAAACATTATGCTACATGGAACTATTTTTTAATGATAATCATTTTATTATTTTAGATATCGTATACAATTTCTGTGGAAATAGTACAATATAAGTTTCATTCTGATAATGGTAATGATTTTGAATTTTTATTTGCTTGTTATTCTAATTCCAGTAACTAAATTAGCTGAAATTCTTTTTAGTTAAATTGTTATTAAGCAAATTATTCACACTAACTGCAATTACAATTGACTTGAAACTGTGCATTTTCTTTCTTACCTTACTAAAATTTAAAAATTTCATTCATAAAATTTCATCTCGATTATTAAATTATTCCAATTTTCTAAATGACATATTTTTTATATACAAAGATAAAAAAAATGATTGAAAATTCTTAATTCTAAATAAAATTTGCATTATCTGGAAATTATAATTTAAAAAATTAAAATCATAAATAAGAAGTCTTGCAGATGAATCAATTAACAAATGCTTACTACGAGCAATGGAAATAATCACTGATAAAACTTGCTTATCATTTGAACCGACTACTGATATCATTGCCGATATACATACGAAGCCAATTTTATTCATACAGTCACCGTAAGCTTGAAATAAATTTTAAATTAATAGTATCAAAAATTTGATTTAAAATCACATCTATACTTATAAAAAGATTAATTAACAGCATTGGTAACATTTGATAGCAAAATTTGTGTAAGTCAAAAAAAATTTAATAAAATTTGACAAAAAAAAAACCAAAAATTGTTTTTTAATTATAAAGAATTGGCTCATAATAGAACTTTAAAATGAAAATGTTTTTAATAAAATTTCAATATCCCTTACAAATTATTTTTTTTTTGGCTTTTTTGCTTTTAAATTATAAAAAAATTAAGTACTTCTTTGATTGAAAATTTTTTTTAAAGTTTTATTACTCTATTAATAGTATACTGTAATAGTCTTGTCTAATTTTAATAACTGTTAAATAGTCTATTTTCTCATTTTTGCATTCAAAAGATTTCCGTCAAGCACTTCAAATGAAATAAACCGATTAATTTAATTCAATCTTCTGCTTCAGCACATTCAAGTACCTATATTATATTCAAATTATAATCATAATCTAAATTATAAATGCTTAGCAATTAATTGAAGTATGTAATCGATTTGATTCGAGGATAAGTGCTCTTTTCTCTCATCTGTTTCATAGCTTTTAGAATTATAATTAAGTTTGCTTTCTAAGGGATGCAAATTTTGTTAATTTAATTAATTTCTTATAAGCTTAAAAATTTTCGAACGATATGTATGTTTTATTTGATAATTGGTAATCTTTCTTCTCTATCATTGCTTTTTAGAAAAATAATTCCGCTTAATTTCTAAGTGATGCAAATTTTATTAATTTAAATAGTTTTATATGAATTTCGTTTTCAAATGATATATTATATATAAGTGGAGCATGTGATAATAATGATAAGTATAATTCTATTATTACCGCAGAAGTTAGAAATATGCTTAAAATCATTTTTTATTTCTTTCAAAATTGAAAGACAGTGTAGTCATTTAGTAAATTTACTTAATTTGTCAGGTAAGACATTTGAAATGTCATTGAATTACAAATCCATTTTTTATTTTGATTTCTATCAATTTCAGATTCTGTTCATGGCAAAAATCGAATCAAACAATGCATTTGAATGGGCGATGTTTGAATGTAAATTATTTGAATTTGAAGAAACATAACTTATAATTAAAAATTTCATTGAATTTCTGATATTTTTGAATAGATATTTGTATTTTAGGCAGTAAAATCTTTTGTTTATATAATATTAATTCATTTTTTTATAAAATGCTGATTTAAAATATTTGTTTTGTAAACATATTTTTATAAACAGCATTTATTCAAAATGCAAATAATTAATAAAAATAACAAAAATTTCAATTTTTGATTTTGTGGTATACATAAAATTTATTTCAATTATTTTATATTATTTTTTTTTTTAATTTAGTTTCGTAAAACTTTTATCTATAAGTATTTCATCTCTTACTTCATTTTCTTTTTTAAAAATAGAAATTGATAAGAGTGACTCTTTTTTAGGATTTATCACCATTATCAGCATCATCAGCATTATCATCAACGTTGTCTGATGATGCATGTTTGGCGGTATTGTCACATGCGCTTTCCATCACCGTATCATCACTACCAATTCGTACCCAAGTGACTCATCTAATTAATACAATGTACAACTGTACAGGTACAACACCTACAATTATTGTTAATCATTGACCTTTGATCTCTGAGTATTGACCTCATGCTTGAAGCGGTAATTATCTAATCATCCATAAAACAGCTACATGAAAATCTGTGCCGTATATTAACAAACATATATACATGGAAATCCATAAACATATGTCCATCTGATGTCAACTAGAATTAGCCATATCCGGTATCCGTTTTGGCCCTGACCTTTGTCCTTCATTAAATAATGGTCAAAAAGAATGAGGGAATAAATATTTAATGATTTACTTAAAAAAAAGACTATTTTATACTGGTTTGAAAATTTCATTCAGATTTATCAGTCTTTTTCCTTCATAATAATATAAATTTTAAATCTTTAGCTTTTTAATTTTTCTTTTTGTTAAATTCTTATGAATTATAAATAAAATGAAGAATTAAGAATTTTGCTATTCTGTTTCAATTGCATTATTAGCCTTTGACCTCACTGGAGCCAATTTTATGATCACATAAATCAAAATAATGAATATTAGAATAGATGATGATAATTTATTAATATAGTCACCTGCAAT
Source organism: Onchocerca lupi (assembly GCA_028564675.1). NCBI lineage: Eukaryota > Metazoa > Nematoda > Chromadorea > Rhabditida > Onchocercidae > Onchocerca > Onchocerca lupi. The sequence goes on along the minus strand of JAOVVO010000133.1, from coordinate 38,415 downwards.
ATTTAACATAATTTGATGAATGTAGGAAGGAAATCTGAAACAATTTTATGCAAATTGTGATTAAAAACAAAGCCTAAGCAAATTCAAATAATTTTATATTTCCAAGGAAGTTGGAAATATACTGTCATGCTCAATTATTAAGTAACATCGAAAGTTCCAAATTTTCTCTCAGATAACTAAATGATTATGATCGAATGCCTCCAATTAATATCCCACACTTATCAATCTTATCAGTTTTCTTTTACAAGAGGATGTTCAGGAAGTAAAAAGAAAAAAAAAAGCATTTTATGATAATATTTGAGCTTTTGATGAGTTTGAAGCGCTTTTAAAACATTCATTAGGATTCTGGATTGAACTTAAACTATCCATATATTAAGCTTCCTGTTTGATCTAATACTTAATCTATTATATTATTATTATTTAATATAAATAAGGTGGCAAGTTAAAAATACTAAAATCTGAAATGCGTTCATTTAAAAAAATAAAATAAAAATCATTGAATGAAACATAAGTAAATGATCTTCTGAAAAAAAAATTTCATGAAAAAAAAATGATATATTAGTAAATTATATTAATTTCTTACAATCATATAAAAGGACTATTTGAATGCATTCTGTATCAATTAGTTTTGTATCAGTTGTTTTATTTTTTATTTTTCATGTCATATTTTCGCTAATTTTAATTATTATTTTTTAAACTGTTTCATAAACTACGCTTTTTTCTTCACTTTTTTTCGCAATTATTTCATAATATTTTTTTCCTCATATTTTATTGAAAATTTCATTTCTATCACTATCAAATTCAAGATATAATTTAAAATTTGGATCGGTTTATATTTATAGGATAATTTAACTTTAGAATGATTGAAGTTAATGATTATCAATAGAACTTTTACTTTTATTGATAAACTTAAAAATGGAGAGGGATTAGATTGCTTATTCAATTCATAAATATTATTCAATTATTCGATTAAAAATTAAAGATTTGCCTGATATAAGAAAGGAAAGATTTCTGAATAACTAAAGCAATTTCATTCATTTAATTATAACTGTTGTTGTTGTCCTCGTCATGTCGAGAATTGATGGGTCAAGTGAGCCTGATTGAAGTAATGATTGGACGGAAATTGAGGAATGATTACATCATCAAGGCTTGAAGATCATTATTATCTATAAGCCGGATAGGTTAGTCAAAATCTATAGACTTAACTAGTATGGGGCAGAAGGTCATTAGCTATTCATCATTCTAGGCCTTTGGCTGAATCTAATTAGGGTACTCAATAAAAATGCATATAATTAGATTCGATTCTCCATTGTTGGGTGGAATTTGAAAAATAATTCCCGCTTAAATATGTCAAATTTTTTTTGAAAATTTTTAGCCAAATTTAGAATAAAATATAAGATGAAATATTGAAAATTTTTAAATTCAAAGTAATTTGCATAAAATAAAGTCAAATTAAATCTGAAGTTTTAATTTAAATTTTTTAATCATATAAAATTGGGTGATTCAAAACAAATCTAACAATTAAAAAATTTAATTTCTTTTAGTTAAAAAAATTCATTTTTTCAACAGTGAAAATTTCATAAACATATGAAAAATTTCATGTAAATTGAAAATTTATGGGATTTTTCATCTAAATTCAAATTAATTTATTCATTTGAATTTTGGTTATTGTGAAATTTAAAAAAAAATATATGGAAATTTGTCATATTTTAGATGATCAAGTTGAAAATTAATTTGTAGCTTTGAGATTAATCAATTAAGTGAATGATCAAACAGGATAAATTGATCGATTGAATCGATTCAACAGTTGAAATTATAGAATAATTGAATGGTCGATAGAATATTGATATAACTTGATCTGTTTTTAGTGATAGAACATAAATTTTCTCGATTGAATGGATTTTGTTCGATACGAATTTTTCTTCGTACTTTGCCTTTCGATTCTTCTAGTTTTTTTTTAATATTCGATTATAAGTCAAATAAGAAAGCATTAAATTCCAATTCATTTTTATTATTCCTTCCTTTCAATTCTTTCATTTTCTTCTTTTTTTCTTGTTGTTGTTTATCTAGTAAATTACAGAAGGATGCAATATCGAATGTGAAAATGGTGGTACGGTAAACAGCGATTGCAGCTGTAAATGTACATATGGATTTGAGGGGAAAAATTGCGAGCAACTTTCTCGACGAAAACTTTTCACCGATCCATCATGTGGCCTGCATAATGATGAGCAGGGAACCATCTCGCTTAGGTCATTTTTCAACCTTTTCCTTCCTAAAAAAAATTTTCGAAACATTCAAATCAAGAATACTAAATGGACGAAAAATTTCACTTTCCTTTTTTTAAATCAAAAATTTAAATAAAAATAAAAGATTATTGATTATATATCTTATGTAATTTTAATAGAATACGTATGAATGTTATGCTGAAACAAATAACATTAGATAAAAGTGAACTAAAAAAAATTTTTTTTCATTTTTTAATCTTAAAATAAATAGTTTGATAGAAATTCGAATAATGAAAAATTTAATTTACAATATTACAAAATTAAACTAATTTAAAAAAATTTTGACCAGTTTTACTTTTTATCTTGAATTTGAAACCACTGGTAAATACGGTTTGTATTGGCAGATAAAGAAGAAAATTAAGTTGAAATCGTTGTGAAAATTTCATGCATTCAATGAAAAATCAGCCTGAGGAAAAAATCCGAAATAATGCTTTGCAGCACATATCCGGAAGCTCGAATAGGCGCAACATTCTGTCAATGGTTGATAAAAAGTTCACCAGAAAAAACGATCGAATTTTTTATCAAAGATTTGGATTTAGACGATGATAATATTCCACCGGATCAACCATGCAATGATGTTTTTTATATTTGGGGTACTAAAAGTATTACAAATCCGTAAGTTGCCGTCCTTTCTCGAGAAAAATTTCATTTTTTCTTTTTTTTTTTTTTTTTTTGGTCAAAAAAGAATTCTCGGAAGAAATAATTTTTAAATGAAAAAATAAAATATCGATTATTATTTGAAGAATAATAATTGTAGAATTGTATGCATTAAACGTGATAATCTGATTGGCGTACGTTTCGAAAGTGATTCTGATTGGTTACTGATCGAATTACGAACAAATCCATGGTCAGACCGATCACATCGTGGTCCACGAATTAAATATCGTCAAATTGAAGCACCTTATCAACGATGTTCGATTTTTCTCTCTCTCTCTCTTTCTCTCTTCCAACTTGATTAAATTTAAATTTTCATTTTTATTACTTAATTTATAAATTTGCGCATTTGTAATATATCAATATATGAAGCATATAATGTTTACCAAAAAAAAAAAAAAAAAAAAAAAAAAAAAAAAAAAAGTGATAACATAATGACAACTTCATTGTTATTAATCTATAATAAAATTGTTTTAAAGTGTTATCATTTTAATTTATTTCAGCATATTTTAATAATTAAATAAAAAGAACATTTAATTAATTAGAATATAATTATCAGTTTCGAATTTTTAGAGATAACAACTTGTTTTAAAGAATTTTTGACATCATAAAGACAAATGTAAACTGAGAGATATGACAATTCAGTAATATTTGTTTTTCGGATATTAAATATTATAAACAATTACTTGTGATTATTAAAATTTCTTTATATGCGATAATGGCTGAATTAAAGAGATATTACATAAATTGTAATATTACGAATTTTACTGCGAGATTTTGATGTAAAATGTTAATTTAGTATTATTTTAAGTCTTTTAAAACAATTGATAAAAAAATTAACAAAAAATTTCAGCTTTACGAGCTTTTACAACGGACGTGACACCATCAAATGCTGCCAGCAATCTGTCGATGTTTATTGTCATACTATTGCTAACAATGATCCGATGATATGATAAGATAATGTGATTTATTATCAGCTAATAAGAATGAATAATTAATGCACTGTATCAGTTTGAATTTTTTCCTTGTTTCATTATCATATTTTTATTCTTTTTCATGTTATAAGTAGACAGTATATGTTCATGGATTAGTAATGTCCAGTGATTCCAACAGTCTTTTCAAAGTAGGTCACTGATAAAATACTGATAAGCTATATCAAGAAAGAAGAGATTGACATTTCTGGAAAATTGAACAATTCAAGCTAAATAAATAAAACTTCGTGTACATCTTTTTACATCGTGAAAGTTAGATAATATCCATCTTTTGGCTTTATCAAGTTCAGTTACGAGAAAGTTTTTCTTTTTTATTTTACAAGTTTTTTTTTCAGGATGTCAAATTAAAATAAAATAAAGTTTAATCTGTTTCATATTGATAAAAATGTGAAATATTAAGAATTAAAAGTCTTCGAGAATCTCATTTTAATTGAATTATTTCAAATTATTCTAATTTTAATTTGGTTCATATAAGCAAAAATGAAATTTAAAGAACATAATTCAGGTTGATTATTTCGTCCGGAAAAGTTTTCTGGAAAATTCTTAATTATTTTGCTTAAAAAAATTTAATTACAATAAGAAATTCATTTTTTAATAAATTTTCTGCAGTATCAATCATTCCATTAATTCATTTTTTCAATTTTCGAATGTTATAATTTGCACTGTTTTTTATAATTTCATGTATAAAGCTTTTTCTTTTGCCTTTTTTTTGCGTCCAAGAAGATTAAAAAACGTAATTATAAGTTGCATTGCTAAAATAATAATTTATTATTTATATTTCAAATTCGATCATTCTATTCCGAATAATCAGTCTTTTTTTTTTCATTGTTGAAATTTACCCTTTTTCGAAATTAAAATATTCCTGTTATAATGAATTTTCATCAAATTTCATTGAGTAGTTTGGTGGAAAATTTACGGATTTTTGGATGACGAATGCATCGTTGAAGAGACAAAGGATAATTTCAATCGTTCCCACAGTACTTACTATTTTGAAATTTATGATTTCCGAAAATCATGAATGAAACTCATGAAGGGAAAATGCAGAAAAAAATTTCCGGAAATCATAATTTTACGAACTTTTTATCTTGATTTCAGCCATATTATAAATCGTTTTTTATTTAAAAATTTTTTTTAAAATATATGTAAGATTTAATTTTAAAGACAAATTTAAATGCTTCATTTGGAATGAAAGAATGAGAGAAATCATTACAATACACCAATCTAAATGTTATAATTTTCAAATTACAGGTCAAACGGTACGAAATTTTTAAATTAAAAAAAATTGAAAATAGTTTGAAGTGATTTAAAAAACAGTGAAGTAGTTAAATTAAAGTGAATTAAAAATTGCGACAGAATGAAATAAAAAATGAAAACGATGCAAAATTAGAAAATATATCAAAAAATCAATTGTTATATAAAATATTTCGAAATATTTCAAGATCTTAATCGAAAACAAACCATTAAAAATATGATAAATGATAAAAAATGAATAAAATTATGAATGATGACATAAATTACAATGATTGTTCCTCAATATTACCAGTAGTCTTTTAAAGGTTAATGAAATTTTCATAATTCACGATTAATTTAACTTTATGTCAAAAATAATAAGAAATGGAACAAAAGGCGAAAAAATTGAAACAATTTTAAATTTAAGCATAAATTAGAGAAAATTTTTGATTTACATTCATGATAAAAAATAGTTTTAAAATAATTTAAAATTTTATAATTCGCATTTTTTTGATAGAAAAATAAACAAATAACATCTAAACATTACACTTCAGCGCGTATACGTGAGTTGATGCATGTATAAACGTAAGTAAAGAAAGGATGTGAAAACTGTGACATATACACTGTGACGTAAAATGTGACGTACGCTAAAAGTGTCATTTGAAGTATAATAAAATTATACCAACTTTTCATTAAACGGCGCGTTTATCACTTATCAACAACTAATTGCTTAATAACGAGCAATGAATGCATAATATTTCTAAACATATTTGAGTAATTATAATTTGACTAATTGAGTAATTATAATTTTACCTGCCCCTAAGACTGCCACTTGACAAAGCAACCAAGATGTAGAACTTTTTAATTTTTTTTACTGAACTGTCCAAAGTTTAAAAATATCACTTTGATCGATATATCCATGAAACCGTTGAAAATCATCAAATGACGATTGATACGCTGAAAACACAGATTTTTACCTTTCCAAAGTCATAATATTCTATCGTTTGTTCAATTGATTACAGCGATAAATTTACTGTTGAAGTTTCAGTTCTAGCTTGAGATCATGTTTTTGACACCAAAGATTTGTAATAAAAAAATTGAAGCAATAAGGAAGTGAGTTAAACTATTATTTAATTTATCAGACTAAAAATCAACTTAAAAGCGTGAAGCAAAATGACGCAAAATATGAAATGATCAAGCTATTTTATTTAATCTAGTCATTTGATAAGGGATATTACTCGACTTGAAATTTCATGGTTTTTGCAAACTAACATGTTGTAATATGTTTGTCTAGAGCTTTTCAAATAATTTTTCATGCTTTGAAAAATTTTTTATATTGGTTTCATCACTTTGACATTGGTTTTTTTCAGATTTCTTTTTTCAGATTTTTTTTTAAAAATGTGAATTGTTTAATGAAAAAATTTCAAGATATGACTTAATCGAAGTATTTTAATTTACGCGTACTTTCCATTCTATCACTATGTCTGATGGATCAAGATGTGACACGAAATCAAGCAAAAGTCAATGCCTGAAATGGATCAGTAAAAATTGATGCAAATTCGAGGGATCGATAAAAATTTAGTAGCATAAATTTTTAAATTCAACAAATTCAAATTTTATCAAATATAAACAAAAATTATATTTACCTATTTCGATGCTTTTTTTCTTGATCTTTTCAAAACATATAATTACTTTTTTTACAGTATCATTCGTTAAATGTTATAATGAAAGGTTTTTGATGCATGAATTTCTAATTTAATGTGCACAACTAATTACAACTTTCATTTTGTTATCGCTTCGTTGACGCTAACACAAATCAATTTCTCTAAATTAAAAAAATTTGTTTATGTTTGAATTAACGAAATTTCAAATATTTGTTATGTTGATAATAACAAAAATAATCAATGTTTTCAGAAAAATATAAAATCGAAACTGGTGAAGAAGCACCGTTAATTTAATTGTTAAGCACTTATCATTGGATTGATTGATAAGCTTTAACTTTATCATGAAGAATTTTGCTTTCAACTCATAATAGTTGCATTATTATTTAGCTAACCATTTGAAATTTCAACCATTTTGAAAATTGATTTTATTATATTATGTGCTATTATAGTTATAAATTATATTATTACTAATTAAAATTGATGTTAATTAAAGCTACAAAAATTTTCAAATGAACTTCAAGACTTGTGAAGCCAATATTTTTTCACGGAATCTTCTCTTGGCAATTGGGACTTTGCAAATTGTATATAAGTTATAATTAAGAAAAGTACTTCACATTATTTATTTATTCTCATTAATTGAGATTTTTATGAAATATTGATAAGTATCATTTTAAGAATTGATAAGAATGCACAAAATTTTGAATCCTTCTCAGAAAAAAAAGAAAAAACTAACTTTACTTTGTTAATCTTTAATTTCAGTTTCAATTTTGGTTTTAGATTATTCATTCATGATTAGTAGTATTTAAAAGCTAATCCAATACGAATCATTAATTTCTACTTTTGATTTTTTATCTTTTCCTTTTGTTTCATTAAGGAATTTTATTAGTTTCCAAAAGGATATCTTACACTTCCTTTTTTCGTTTTTTTATATTTTTGAAATTTAAGATCAATTCCATATTTATTTTTATTTCAAAGAAAATAACTTCCAAAAATCAGTAATTTTAATCCATTGTGTTCGTTCAATGTCTGTTTAAAGGAGCAAATTCTCATGGGAAAATAAAAATTACAGTGTTCCTTCCCTCATCCTTAAAATAATTTTTTTTTACTTTCGAAAAGGAACAAAAATGTAAAAAATTCAAATCAGAAGGTATATTTAAATTTAAAATTGAATTATGCGAAAAAGTTATTGAATGCTTTATTTGATAGAAAATTTTTAATAATAATAATATGAAACAAAGAAAAGGAAAATGGATTGTTAAGTAATTTTTCAATTATACGAATGCTTTTTTTTAATTTAAAAATAATTAAGACGAATTGAATTTTACTTTTATTATTATTATGATATAAAAAAATTGATTCAATTGAAATATCCATCTTAACATGGAAGTTTATTCAGCTTTAATCTTCATTATTATCATTTTGTTTAAATTCTTTTATTAAATTCTTATCATCACTGTTATTTCAGATCATTATCACTACTTATTATTAAAAATTGTTTAATTCAAGTTTGATTTTTCCTACTTTTCGTTTGGAACTATCTTCTAAATGATACTTTATGCAATTTACTAATTATGATAGTAGCAATTAGCAAAACTTTTTGGCTTCATTTGCAAAATTCAACTTAATAGTTTGAAGAGAATGGAATGAGAAATATAATAAAGAATCTATTGTTCCCCTGAAAACGGCTTTCTGTTTGAAGAATCCGATCGTCTAAGATGAGGTCTGGACACCTGAAATAACCGATCAAGCAATGATACACACCCGCAGGTGTGTGTATGTATACCTTTTTCAAACGCACCGCTTTCATCGATAAGATAATAAAAAAAAGAGAAAAAAAGGAGAAAAAAGAGTAAATCGATGAAAAGTCATCATTTTACAACGATTCCATCAACTATAAATCCATAAATTTCGGCACTTTGATAGCATAATCAATACAAAAATTGAAATCAAATTTCTCTGATTTCAATTTTCATTTCTTTGTTCTTTCCTTCTTTTTTTTTTTTTTTTTTTTTTTTTTTTCAAGAAAAATTGCTGTAAAATTGTATATATGAATATATGATAATCAAAAATCTATAAAGAAACCAAATTAACATCATAAAATCAAAAGATTTTTTTTTTTTTTATCAAAAAATAATATGATTATTAAGTTTAGCTGTAAAAAATTGTAAATTAAATTTCAGCAGTTAAAAAGTTTAATCAAACAGTATATAGCATATTTAATTGTTTTTTATAACAACGTCGGATACGTACGTTTTATACGTGTTTATATGGATGATTGTATGTATTTGAATAAAAGATTCTGCGTGTCTGTATCAAAAATTATTATACGTGTTTGGATGAAACAGTCTTACGTGTCTAGATAAAAAATTTGTATAAAAAAATTGTATATGTGTCCAAATTAAGAATCGTATATATTTGGTATGAAGGAATTTACACGTGTTTACGTAAAGTTTACGTAGAAGAATCGTACGTATATTGTGTAGAATGATTTTGTACATGTCGTATAGAAAAATATAGTAAAAGCGAATCTGTTAATTAATTATCTTCAAATAGTTTAATTTAATATTATATCATATTTATGTTTAAGATTTCATCATTTTTGAGTTGTTTTGTTTGTTTTGTTCAAAATTTCATAAAATTTTCAATTTTTAAATTTTTCATTTCAAATTTTACGAATTTTTTATTTACAATATTAAAAATTCTTTTTTTATCTGCTTTCTTTTTTTTTGTAAATTTTTAAAAAATAATTTTTTTCCATGCTTTTTTAATTCTTTTTTATGAAATTCATTTCTTTTCTCGATTTTTTCTCATTTTACCAAAAAAAAAAAGAAAGCTCATTGATCGGTTATGATTGATAACATGTTGTAGAGCAGCTTAGGTGGAATTGGAATTGAAAAAGTGTAAGCACATTATAATTATAGCTTATTCCTGAGCAGAAGTAAGAAGAATAAAATGTGAGGTTTGAAAAAAAGAGGGAAATAATTGTTCGAATTTCATAAAAATGTATGAAATCGAATATCACTCAACTTCGGATCGACAAGGAAGGAGAAGGAAAACCGGAAAAGGATGGAAACAGGAAGGAGTAAGCAAAGCAGAAGGATAACGAACAATTGTATCCGTTTTGTTCTTGGCTACATCGGAAGTTCCGTATTGATTATTCAGCCTAACTAGGCTTTCTATTTCATCTAGCCTACAAGCTTTATCTCAATTTTTATTTTATATGTCAGAAGAAAAGTGAAACTTTTTTTTTAAAAAAAATAAAATGTTCAAATTATAACCAAAATGCTAATTTATATTTTTTTATAAAATGACAAATATAACATTTTTTAAAAAATTTTATTTGCTAAATTTTCAAATTCTTCTTTTAAATTTTTGTTTTAATAAAATTTTGGTATCATTTTTTTTCTCTAACAAATTTTTACAAAACAGCGTAATTTTTAATGCGTTTTTGTTTTCACTAATAATCTTTGTTAACATTTTCATAAAAATTATTGTAAATTTCTGAAATTCAGAATCAAATTTTATCAATTTCAAATCCAAAAATTTGATGGATAAAACGGTAAAAACTTTGTTAACAATGGACTGCAATAAACAAAAAATTCTTGATTGAAAGATAGCAAAAGTCATAAAATGTGCTTCCTTGCATATTTCGGCAGGGTGATCAGTGATTAATTAATCATGAAATAATTTTAATTAATGAAAAATCTTTTAAACATAAAAAATTTTAAACTCATAATATATTTGCAAAATTTTATCGTTGTAAAGAAAATGAATAATGAAGAAAAGAATTTTGGCCAATTAAAATAACAAATTCAATTTATTATTTTTGAATAATATTTTTTCATCAAAAAAATTCTATTATGGCAATAAAAATTTGCAAGATTTTGAAAATTTCGGTTGAATAAAATTTCAAAAAAGGATAATATAATTTAATGTTCGCATTTAATAAATATTGGATCAAAGAATGTTTTTGTCATGGAAATTTATCGTTTTAAAAGGTTAAAGGTGAAAAGATGATGTTTTAAGAACGATAAATTCAATAAGCAAGTAATTTTACTCCAAAATTACCGATCCAAAAGTGCTTCTCCAGTTGTTTTGCATAATTGTTAATCTGATTGGAGTTGATGAGTTCAAATAAATCATATTCAAGTAGTCATTCAAGTTCTTTTAAAAGTGTGATACCATTTAATTGGATATTTACCCAACAATTGAAAGGTTTTCAACATTTCACTGTTATGATTACGGTATCTTTACAGAATCACATTTTTCAATCATCATTTCCAAGTTACAAGAATATATTCAGCTAGAATCGATTAGTATTTTTTAAGTTCTAAAATTGACTGCAGAAATGAAATTCGATTCAAAATTGATTAATAAAATAAATAAGTATTAAGCATTTATTTCTCACTTCTTGGTGTATTTCTTCATTTGTTAATTTTAAACTATAATATTTGTAACTTTCATTTTTTATATCCTTTTTGATTCCATATAAAATTGCAATTTTTAAGACTTTTTTTTCATAACAATTAATATCCATATTAATTAAAAATGATTAAGTTTTCATGATAATTCATAAAAGTATTTAATCATCATTAATTTGAGCAAATAAATATATGAATTGTTGTGGAAAAGCATTAACATTTGTATATTTTAACATTTAGTCAATCTTCCAATTTACTTATCATTTTTACTGTTAAAAAATTTTATCAAATAATATTAATTAATATGTACGTATGAATTGTTGCGAGAAGATTGAGATTTCAAAATTACTTAATTTTACAAATTTCTTTCAACTCATTCATCATTTCTTATTTTTAAAAAATTTCGCAACGTTTATTCAAATAATACTTCATTCAGTGATCAAATTTTTTACGACCGGTCTATACGAAGTTCATTTAAGGTTGTTTGAAAGTTTATTTCAAAAATAAAAGAAAAAAAAAGAATTCATTCATTCATTCCATTGTCCTCTCTCATTCATTCATTTTCCTCTTCCTTTCCTTCACCATTCATTCATCCACTCAGTTACTTTTATTGGTAGATGAACATATAACGGTTGAAGGAAGGAATATACTCACATAAAAACAGCTCATAAAATGGAATTTCAGGCAGTAAAGAAGGAGGTTATGACCTCCTTTCGTGACATTTTCTTCCATCCTTTTCACTCCATTTTATCCAAATTTCACACATTCGAAAGAGAAAGAAAAAATGAGTGAAAATCATTCAAATCAACAAATAAAGCATAAAAAGATGAGGAAAAAACATTGAATAGACATGAGAAATAGTAAGTGTAATAAAAAAAAAAAAAAAGAAAAGAAAACGGAATAAGATTTTTTTCTTTTAAATTTTGAATTTTTTTTTTCTTTTTTCGCATTTTTTCTTGCTATTCTTTATGGCTTTAAAAGCATGAAATATAAAAGACATATGGTCATCGAATAATAGCATTTTTTGATAGATTCATCAAGAAGATGTTCCTCTCACCTGTCATATTTTAAACCACAAGATGAGAAAAAAAAAAAGAGAGACACGATTGTCAATTGGGTTTGTATTTTTGAAATTATCGATTTTCTGGGATCTGTTAGTAGGTATTTTTCAGTTTTAGTTCAATTAAAGTTAATGATTAAGAAAATCTAAAATGGATAATTGATCATAAAGAATGATTATTTTCAGTAATTTTAATCCTCTGAGATTTATAATTCGCCATTATATTTTAGATATTTCAGTTTTTTTAACTTACCGTTAATGATCTTGAAAAGAAAAAATCCAAAATGAATAATTGATAATGAAAAAATAATTATTACCACTGTTAACTGTGCAACAGAGAATACACTGATAAATGTATAACACAGTGATAATCGCTATCAAATCATTTCAATCCACTTTATTGCTATTAAAAATTTTCTCTCATTTATCGTTTCTTTTTGAAAAAATTGACATTGAAAAAATTTGACATTGAGAAAAAATTCTTTCTTTTTTTTTGTTTCCAATTTCTCATCATAAATTACTGATATTATTTATCAATCATCTGCTCGTTTCATTATTTAAAATTCGAATTATTGAAGGTTTGGGTGTAATTAGTTGCAGACAGACAGTATATAATAACGGGCAAATACATATAAAAATCTTTAATTGCAATGCATGCATTGTTTGCACCTGAAATGCATGCATGAAAATATTTGACGAGCAAAAAGCATTATGCAAATACAGTGATTACATGTTTTTTGAATGATAATTAATTATTATAAGAATAGGCAATTTAATTCTCAAATTGATCGAAAATGAAGTACAAATTATTTTTTAATAATTTTAGACATCATTTCTAGCAACGATGTGATAAAATTCGTCATTATGGCTTTACTACAACGTCCGTTGTTTCTCTTTTTTTTTTTATTTTCTAAATATATTTTTTGATAATTATAAAATCAATACAAAGCTTCGAAAACTTTCAATTTTCATTTGTTTCTTTTTTTTTTTGTAAATTAAAATTTAGCAAAACTATCGAAGATGGGTTGTCAACGGAAAAGAAATGAAATTGTTTTATGTGAATATATAACAACGATAATTACTATTACTATCATCATTATCATTATTATCAGCATTGTCACTATTTATTGTTTATTATTAATATTATTATTACTATTACTGTCACTATTGCTATTATTATTTTATTTGTTTATTATTATTATTATTATTTTATTATTATTATTATTATTATTATTATTATTATTATTATTATTATTATTATTATTATTATTATTATTATTATTATTATTATTATTATTATTATTATCGTCATCATCATGATTGTCAAGTTATATAAAATCATCTCATCCCTAATAATTATCAAAAGTCAATTTCCAATTTCCAATGCCAGCAATCGCAATATATAAATATCGATTTCGACAATTAACTCTTGCAATATTGTGGATGATAATTAAAGAGAATAAAATCATTTCTATCCATTCTCTTCTGATATTATTTATAGGTTAGGACAGAAAAGAATAGAACTGATAGGAATTAATTGATAATTAAAAATTATAAAGAATTGAAATATTTATTATTGATATCAACTGCAGCAAATATTCTCTTAAGAGTTTTTCGAATATTTAAAGGTGTCATAACATTGATAATAACAATATAATAGTAACAATATAATTATGCTTACAATAATTAATAATAATAATTAACACAAAACCACAAAAATCACAGTAATAATAATCATAATAATGGCAACAATAACAATCAGGATAATAATAACAAAGATGATAACCACAATAATAATGAAAATAGGTGACAATAGTAATAGTAAGTATTGCTAAAATTTAAAAAATTGTTAAAAAATTGAAAAGAAATTGAGAAAATTTGACACATAATAATTAAATTAAAACATTTAAATCCATCAATATTTTTACAGACTACCATTAAATATTAGCATATTTAATCGCAGAATTTTTATGAAAAAGAAAAGAAAATGAACGAAAAGTATCTTAAATGTTTGAAAAAAAAGAATCAAGAATAGCTATATTTTGAGATCAAATTAATCGATTTTATTTGGAAATTGATACTACCAATCAATTTTTCATACTATTGATTAATTAATTTTTATAGAAAAACTATAATTATTATCTCTTTCTTTCAATGATATTGTATCTAATATTAAACTATCATGTAGTTTAACTTAGTAGTAACTTAATATACTATCTATTTATCAGTAATTACTTTCTATTTATATACTACTCATTAATTTCACTATCTATTGCTTTTCCACTAAACTTGTCTTATTGATGCTTAATTTTTATATATTGCTAATTAATATTCGAATTTGAACTCAAAAAATATTTACACGAATAGTGAGAAGAAAAAAAACCTGGTCCCTTATGTAAGCCCTCAAATAACAATGGTAATAATAGCAGCAGTAGAAGTTGGAATTAGTGATAAATAGTAGTAGCACGCACCTGTATTGTTTGTTATTCCTTTTTGATGGACCGTTGACCTATAAACTTGATGACAATGATCCGATGACGACGAATCTCAAAATTCCTTCCCTGGCATTTAGTGTCAAAGGATTTTCTCGTTTTTTGCTTTTTCCAAATTATTTTTCGTCTTCCTTCTCTCTCTCTCTCTCTCTCTCTCTCTCCCTCTCTTCCTCTCTTTTGCTAATTGCAATAATTTCGCTTTTCCTTAAATGTCAAAAAATGCGAATTTTCAAAATCCCTCTCTACCCGATGCATACATCTTCGGCATCATCAATAATGATTATATTCTTCACAATTCAAAGGAGGAGAAGAAAGGAAAGAGAAATAATTGCATCCAATCATTCCACACTTTTCTGTTTACTCAACGGATTAGGAAGATACAGGTAATTATCCTGTCTCACTTGTGAAATCCACATCCATTCCAAGCTGATCATGAAATTTCTCCAATTTTTTTAGACAAACAATAAGGTTGTTAATTACTCATGACATTTGACCTCTTATTTGATGGACAATAATTATCTTCCATCACGAGTCGTTTATGTATGTAAGTGTATGTGTATGCATGTAAGTGTGTACATGCATAGATACGATGTATGTATGTGTTAATGTACACGTATCCATGCATATATGTATGTGATTAATTAATTATAAGAGTTGCTGCCTCAGTTTGATTGCTTTAATTTTTAACTTCAAATTCAGTGATGTAAATTTGGTTTTATTTTCGCTATTTAATGATTGGTTGTCTATTAAATTCTTTAAATTAGTCAAACAATCTATAAAAGATAAGAATATTTAACTTTTACTAAATCATTCTATCTATTTGTTATGACTGTCTCTCATTTCCTCGCATTCTTTTTGATATTTCATTTTTTAAACTTTTCATACTAAAATTTTTGATTTTCTATAACTTGTTCTTTTGCGTCTCTTTTTTTTTTCAATTTCATCTTTCATTTTCATTCAATATTTGTTGGTGAAAATCACCCCCTGAAAGTCAGGAAAAAATGGAAAGAAAGGTACTTTTTTTCCAAATCACTGAAATTTTTTTTCTTTTTTTTTGTCAACAAAAGATTTGATTGAAAAGTGGTATGAAATGAAGTGAAAAGTAAAGGATAGATAAAAGAGAAGGGATTTTATGATGAATGCATATATTACAAGGACGAATTTTGAAAGCAACGAGCTACAGTAGTCAAGGTCCTCGTGGAGCAATGTTTGAATTAAAATGGGATGCCAAACCCTGGCCTTTCCTCTACCTCAACCCTACAGCTATAATTCATCCACAATTCCACACATTTCAAATCAAATAATTCCAATACTTCCACATACACACATACATACATACACAGACATACAGTACAGACACAGACACATTTGTACAAATCGAAACATTTCGAATATCAAAAATGAATTTTGATTTTTTTGAAAAATAATTTATGAAAAAGGTTGCCAGATAGAGGATGTTTTACCGTAATAATGGAGAGAAACAAGTAATGAATTGATGTGAAAAAAAAAGTAATCCATTGAAAATTTATGAAAAAATATGAACTATAGTATCATGTTTTATATAATATTTATCATACAGAAATCATGCAGTAATTATTTCAGAATTTTATTAATCAAAATTTGGATGATAGATTAAAATGACAAATGTTTGATTATTATTATATTTCAGACTTATAAATAGTTTCATATTTTCAATATAAATTGAAAAATGATATTAATCCTGCAAAGAATATCAAATTGTATCTAATCAAATGTATTGTTACTAATTATCTTCAATTCAGTCTTACTCTTACATTGAAATATTACTTATTTTAATGCTATATTTATATCATGCAATAAACTGCTGAATTAAATAAATATGTCGCAATTTTTTCTAAAAAACTTATTTAAGATTTTCAAGCAATTATATTGAAATAATTAATGATTAGTGTATTACTTTTTAATTACATTAATAATTTGTAAAAACTTGAAACGAAGCAAATTTTTTGACAAAACTTCGATATTTCCTCATCTCTTCTCGCTTCTAAATATCAAGAAAAAAAAAGGAAAAAATCGATATTTTGTATGTTTGTTAAAAGATTTTCCCTCAATATTACAAAATATTATTTCAACTTGTAAAATTACTTTCTTCTCTCAAAAACAATTATTTATGCGCACAATTCCTTCCCACCATTTGCTCGATCGAATTGATTGGCTCATATTTTTTGATCAATAATTTCTTAGCCAAAAATTCTTTCCTTTCATCACTTTCATTCTTATTTCTAATATTTTTCATATTTCAATTGTTTTTGTTCTTTGATGGGAACGCAATGAATGAGATTAGACATTATTAAAATGTTCTGTTCAAAAAGATTACATATGAGAAATTTCTCATAGTTTTCATTTCGACAATATGCTGGTCATCGGTAAGTTTCTTTTAATCTTTTTTTACGAATGAAAGTGAAGGTGGGAAAACACAAAGGTTAAAAGAAAAGGTCAAAGTGTCATGGGATTTAATTTGAAAAAATTCTCATCATATCCTTGGTAAAATGTAGACTTTCTCAGATAAATTTGCAAATGACATCCAAATTTATTTTGACTGATGTCGAAAAGCTGAAAATTATTGATAACTTAGTATCAATGATTGGCTTCTTTTTTTTTTTTTGGTTGACCTCTTGGCCAAAAAGATTCATGCCTTGGACAATAAGCGTGAATAAATAATTGGCTTACAATTAGCACTTCATTCTTCTCATTCTTTTTGCATTCATTCTGTTGATTAATGATTCCATCGGTAATTAGTACTATGCCAAGTTTTTCCCGATATTTATATTATTTTTTAATTTATATTATTTATATATAAGTATTTCGATATATTATATAATATCTATCTAAACTTGTTATATATGTACTTGAATATTGCATATACGCTATCAGATTATATTGCAGCTAATAAGAAGGGAAAGAATAAATTTAATCAATAATGTCCTTAATTTTGAGTAGAAAAGAAAAAATTTCCGAATAAAATAATATCTGAATTTTGTGATTTGCACTAATTTCATTTTGGAAAGAAACAAAGAAGAAAGGCCGTTAAACAAAACCTTAAAAATTTTAATTGGTACCCATTCTGATTTGGCTAGAAAAAACAATTTAGTTTTACTATTTTTAAAACTATTCTACATAACTTTTTACTAATATTGTATCATGATTTTGCTTTTTGTCAACCAGAAAAGTTGGTTTGTCTTGGAATTATAATTAGTATTATTTTTCTTTTTCTGATAATTTAATTATATCCTATTATCATTTGTTTTTTCAGAATCTTTAATTTCTATCTTTTCTTTCTCATATTTTAAATTTTAATTAATTTTAAAAATTTATTTTGTACTTTCCTATTTGATTTTAAGCTTATTTCTAGTCCCTCCAATTCTCTTCATTCTTTATTTTATCATTTGTTCCTTTTTTTTTTTCACTTTCCCTCAGTATTCAGTCAACTTGCTTCTCTTGATACGGTAATTTTGTCGGTGCCAACTTGGGGAAGTATGGATGAAGAGGTTCATGGGAAGGAGGAATATCTCGGATTGAGCACCCCCTGTTGTGTTGGAACATGTGTCGTCGAATGTATGCATGGCAATGTACCTGCTGTACCTGTACCTGTCCCCTGATGCGATGCAACAATTACTCGATCTCGTCGAGTACAATCGACTACCTGTCCGACTACCTGGTCCTATTGTCCGATTAAAGACTGAAACTACGGGGTGTCTCCAGGTACATCCGAAAAATTCATGCAAAATACATACACAACTGATACAGTAATTTTGCAAGTGAACTCACCGAATTATCTTCCATTTGAGTGGATACTTGAAAGGTTCAAGTCAAGTTTCTCTGCTCAGAAGAAGAGATACTTAAAAGCGATTACAAATTATTTAGTGTTTGAAAACATCCTTTTATTGTATGGTTAAAAAAAAATTCAAACCATATTTTTACCATATGCAATTCAATTTTGTGTGGTAAAAGCTTTTTTCTTCATTAAAATAAAATTAAATTTTATTCAGATCGGACAGAATTTTCATTTTTTAATTGGTAAGACTAAATTCTTTGATTTGAAAGGAAAAATTGTAATTTTTTTCTTTGACTTGTAAAAGTTATAATTTTACTTGCAAAAAAATAATAATGAGATGATATTGAAAAAATTTGAACTGAAAGTATACAATGATGTTGTGAATTTAATTTTCTGATATCGTTTTGTAAAAAATTAAAAGAAAAAAAAAGAAAATTTAAACTTGTGAGACTCTCTATGCTAATTGAATAATTTATGAAATAAAAGGTTGACTTAAACACGAATGATCATGAATATCATATGATCAATTCTGGCTTTGTAAAGTAAGTTGAACATTTGATTAAAATTAATATGCTAGATTTCCAATTTCTTTTATAAATCTCAGAAATTTAAAACTATAATGAAAAATTTTAGAATTTTCAACTATTAAATAAATATCGATAATTAATATTGAACGACATGCAAAAATTAACTGATAAAAATATGAACATTAACTGATAAGCATCAGAACACTTGGAAATAATGTCATTAATAATTTTAGTAATTTTTATCTTTGTTCTTTCAAAATATTATTACTTTTTTCTTCCCAAAGTATTTCACGGTAAAAGTTAATGAAACAAATTACCTATTTAATTATGAAATTTCAATTTTTTATATGATAAGCGAAATTTTCTCATGCCATTCTCTAAGAGGCAATGATTTCAAAACTTGTCAGATTTTCTATCCTGTTGAATAAATGAAAAATTAGTCCCCAGAGAAAAATCGGGAAATGAAGAAGCAAAAATATTACAAAGCACGGTAAAATTTCAGATCTGTTACCACTTCCTTCCTTCTTCTATTCTTCGAAGTTATCGTATCCATAGCAGAAATGAAAAGGAACTTCAAAGTTTTCCGGTCGAACGATTTCGGATAATACCTTAAAATTTACGTCAAATAAATAGATAATAGTAAATTTCTTTTAAGCAGTAACAAACATCCGCACATCTCAATAATAATAATCATGCTTGGCTCATTAAATTATTTGTTCAGCCTAGCCTTTAGTTGCCTGATTTGTAATCAATCAAGTGATAAATAAAAAAGTAAAAAAAGAAAACGAGAAAAAGCAAGTGAAAATCAAATCATGCAATATAGGATTAATCATATCATAAATAAATGAATTGTCAATAAAAATGATCATTTCCCATAAATTTTTCAATTTTAAAAAATTACAACTTATTTTTTGAAATAACAAAGTAGTAAATAATTATTATTAATCGACAAAATTATTTTTCTTTTTTATTTATTTTTTGAAGAAATTTCCATTTTTTCTTTTCTTTTTCACTACATTTCAATCAATCAACAAGGAATTTTTCACAAGAAATAGTCAATTAATTGTTTATGGGAAAAAAAAAATTCAACGCTACCTTACCACCAAATGACAGATGGACATGTCAAAGTGTTACATTTGTGATGGGTGACATTTTACGATTGGCGATAAGATTTGATCAACGATAACAGGCATAGGAACAATCTGATCATATGCATGCCTTTTACTGATGTGACATTCCTCAAGGACACAAGTATATATGTATCAGTATATTATGTTATGCAATTTTTGATTTAACAAGTGAGACAATACCGCAATTTTTTAGGACAAGAATTGCTTTAACAAGAAAGTTTTGTTTCTAAGTAGAAAGATCTAACTAATTTAAATTGTTTGATTATGAAACAAACATTAATTGATAGTCTTTTCATAAAAACAGAAGAAAAAAACTTGTATTAAAGTGCATGATAGGCAATAAATATTATTAAGAAATGATTTATTTGATAACATCAATGAATAATTTGATTTCTCGAAAATACTGTATATACATATTTTTCTTTTTAAAAACTACTACTTTCTTTGCAAAATGATTACATTCATATTTCAATTTTATATTAGAAATGACTGTTTGTTTAGATTTATCGAATGTGAGATGAGGCAGTTAAAGAAATTGTTAGGAATAAATGGCTATTTGAAAGTTCAAAACTCACTCTAATTATCTATATTTCGTGCAAATAAAAAAATTCTGTTCAGATTTTTGCAAAATTCAAAAACACAATATTTAAAATGAAAAAGTTATAAATCTGTTTATTAATGATAAAATAAACGGGAAAATTACCAAAAAATAACACATCATGAAAACCTTGGTGATTTTTACTTTATGCAGACTTAATTATTTGCTATAATGAAACAAATTTTAAATTTTTAGCTTTCAATTATTAACCAAATCAGGAAATTTTATTAAAACTGGTTAATTTGGAAGTGTTACTGTAATCTTCAAATCTAATAGGGTATTACTCAGAACTGATCAGCCTAAAATGGTTCGTTGGAATCGATCAATATGAAAATATTGCCAGAATTACTGAATTTTAAAAATTAGTTCTGCAACTAGTTTCGAAATTTCAAGCAATAGTAAGACGATGATAACAGGAAGGGCTGCATGCAAAATGCGCGCAACAAGTCAGACGACAAATGACATAAAAATAAGGATAATAATGCAGAAAGCCGGAATGCAATAAACTGGGTGTGGCACATTGAGACTGCATCGCAGTTAATCCGTCCGTAATTGAGGCTTGCAAAAATCCATCATACTATGAACGAGCAAAAAAGGAATCAAATTCAAGTAATGACAAGAGTTTCTTTTTCTTCCTTTCATTCCATACTCAAAAGTTGTATTATATTTTAATTTACTTTGCAACTCTGCAATTTCGCAGCAACAAATCGATGCAAAATGCAAGTTAATAATAATTAGCAAATATAAACAGGAAGGAATAATTCATTTACTTCTCATCAAAATTCAATCTTTTCGCATTTTAAACAAACACTTACTTGGATATTCTCTAATAATTGCTTGTAACATAAACGAAAAATCACTGTTTCGTCAATTAATAAAAATATTGATTTAAAAAAATCAATAAAAATATTGATTGACGGAACAGTAATTCTTTGTTTATGTTACAAGCGATAGAAACATATGAATGTTTCTTCATACAATTATGGAAAAAAAAAAAAAAAAAAAGGTAAGACGGTTGCAATTATTACAAGATAGAATGAGAAGAAAAGTTATTGCTAATAAAAAGTTCAAGGAAATTTTCTTTTTTAATAAAAAATTTCAACTAATGATAAGAAAAAATAGCATAAAATGATTACATAATAACACTAATATTATTAAATAGTCTATATTAACTAGTCCAATAGTATGAATTATTGATTATCTAGTATGTGCATTATTATAATATCGTCACTTTTAATATTGAAGAAAAAAGTAACTAAGAAAAAAATTTTTAATGGGATATATCGGGAAACTTCTGAAAAATTCATCTTACTGATCATCTAATATATATTATTCAAATAATATTACTGTTATTTTCATAAATATATTAAATAGGAAAAAAAAGTTGCTAAGAAAACATGCAATGGGATATATTGGATGGGCAATGAAAGTAAATTACCCAGCAATTATCAGGTCATCATTCCTTGTTCGTTCTCGATCCATCCACAAATACAAATATAAACACACACACACACACACACATAAATATATATATGTACGCAAATTATGTGTCATTTTAGTTTGTGATGGCAATTTAGCCAGCTTTCCGGTTGACACTTTTAACCGTATAGATAAAAGAGTCACTTCGATGGCTGTTTAGTTTGTTTCATCCAACTAACATTCATTCATATTCTTTTGATTGTCCATAAATATAATTTTCAATCATTTTCAGGTTGATCGCTTTCTTTCGTTTTTGCTAAAAGAATTCGTTATAATTTCTTTCGCTTTCTCTACCTCTCAAATCTTACTTTAATACTTATTTATCATTATTTAGTATTTTTAGTATTTGTATTTTCAATATTATTGTATCATAAAATTATCCTTTTTTTATTTTCGAAAACCTCTCCTAAGCCATCAATATGGTATAGTTTGATAACAAAAATGTAGTCTAAATTATTTCTAAATTTGAATAAATATTATGACAATGAAAAAGTTGACCACTTTTGCAAAAGGAATAAAAAAAAAAACAGTCATTGCTTTCGACTAAAACTGTAGCTTGAAGCAATTAATTTGAAATATTTTCTATTCAGAAACATTTAATTGTACTTTCTTTTGTATGAATGAGATATATAAAATCAAATAAGTTATAAGATATTGGAAAAAATTAGAAAGTGTTATTAATTTCGTGGCAAGATGATTAAGAATTTATAAGAACTTTAAGCTAATTAATATTTAAATGACATCGATCACTTTTTAGAAGTAAAGAAGTAAATAAAAATGGAAACTTTTTATTTTCTATCTTTTTTCCCATCTCTTTAGTTCATCTTTTTTTATTAATTATTTTCAACTTTTTCCGAATTTTGTAAGATAAAAATCAATTTGATCTATCAAATATTCAAAATTTTCGGCATAAATTTTGTTATTTTTGATAATTTTAATAATTATGCCATAAACCATTCACATAAATTTTTGATCTTTTATTAGCAATTAAATATTGGTCCAGTACTTATTATATAATATATATTCATTTGCTTGCTAATCATTTGCTTATTTATTCATCCGATCATTAATTATTTGCTCGTTGATTCTTCCAAGTGCTATTCTTTGATTTAGGAGAAACAATGATTTAACATGTTTTATGAAGATGAAATGAAGGAGGATGAAGGAGAAATGGATAAGTGTCAATCAATTATTTGAATTCGCTGCACATTAAACAATGAAGTGTCAACATTACCAAAATCAAAAAATGGTATCTGTTTTAATTGATCGAGAATAATACTCAAATAATTAATTTGTATGGAAATGATTTAATTTATAAATTTCAAAAAAAAAAAAGAAAAAAGAAGGGATTAGTTTTATAAGTCTCACAATTGAATACTATTATTGCAAAATGAAACAGAAATGTTTCAGATAGCAACAGTTCTTTTTCTTTTTACTGAAAATTAAAATTAAATAATCATTAATGGATCAGAAATTTATTGGAAAATTTTGACAAATGATTTTCAAATTTTAATTTTCAAGAAGTAACAGCAAAAGTTGCATTTTAGAGATGCGATGTAATATTCGATTTCTAACGGACAATTTGAATTTGTCAAATTTCAGCTAATCAATGCCACAAATGCATTTCGGATAAATCAATATAAGGTTTTAGTTTCATTTGAAATCAAAATAGAAAAAGATACATCTAAGAAAATCTAAAATAAAGACATGAGACATAGCTACTCTTCTGTTAATAAGAAATATCAAAATATCAAGCAGAAATTATATCCAACTAATAAATTAATATTAATTCAAGTACTAAACACAAATTATGAAAGATTCAGAGGAAGAATCAATTTATAATGGATGGAATAACGGAAAGAAATTCAAATCACAATGAATCGATAGGAATCAAATTTTGATGGATCTTTAATGAATCTGAAAAGGTGGAATTTCATGCCAAAAATTGTGCAGCGCATAATCGAGAAAATGTTTCCTGCAAGAAAAATTTTTCAAAATTTCAATATATAATTCTCAAATGCTCAGGTATTGATAAGCAAAATTTATGAAAATATCAATTTATATTTTGCATTTGTGTCTGATAATTTTGAAATAAAATTTTTACTGCTATTTAAAATATTTTCTACATTTTTTGCATAGTTCGATCAAATTAGAAATTTAATAAATTGAGCACTAAGATTCTAAAATGAATTCTAATGAGAATTCGAAATATTTTCCAATCGATGTTTTGCCAAGATATTGATTGAAATATGAGTCAAGAAACAAAGATTTATTAAAAATTACACTTGTATGTATTCTAATTTCCTATATTATTTTGTTGAATTTTTGCGAATTTTTCTAAAATCTTTCAAAAAAATCCGTTCTTTTTTTGCTCTCCTTATCTAAGAAATTTTTTGTTTTAAATCATAACAATACGCATTGATTAATGACATCATATCACTGAAGTTTCGTTTTCATGATAAAATATCAAATTCATGGGAACTTTTTCTCTTTTTCCTTTTCTTTTTTTATTTTCTTTTATTCTTGACTATGCATGCGTATAAAAAATAAAATAAGGAATTAACTTTTTGATTTATAATTTTAAAATTCATGTCTACAGATGCATGCATTTCGCATTTTAGTATATATACAATCTGCATGCATGTATGTTATGTGCAAATGTATATGCGTTTGCATGCATGCGTACGCATATGTGTATGTGTGTATGTTCATGTGCATGCATGTGGGTGTTTGCATATCTGTGTATGCATCATGTCTCTTGCATGCACGCCTGTCTACTAACTCATTTCAAGGATGTGCATCGGATTGCATATGTACGCACATATATGCCAGCATGAAATTACATTTTAAACTTTTTTTTCTCAACCTTGTTCTTATAAAAATTTTTAAACGTTTTAATTTTGCATTTGTACAATATATCAGACTTGTTTCACGTAACGCTTATTTTTTATTTTATACGTCCAGTGATCTAGAATATTTAATACGATTTATATATGACTATATGCATTAAATTTATGTCATATATCTTATATATTCAATATATCCCGTGTCCTATCGTATTTACATTCACGTATGTCCCATAATATTTATTTATGATTTTATACCTATTTTTATATATTTTTCTTTTCTTATACGCACGTAGATTCGCATGTTTCATGGTCCACCTATATATCATATCTCTATTTTACGTGTACGTGATGTACTTGCGTGGACATAACGCAAGTGTACATAAGCTCACCTTTCATCGGTATACGGAAGCCGAAAAATCTGCATAAAAGAGTGAGAAAACAGGAAGGAAGTGAATGGTACATGATTTGCATCCATTCAAGGAAGAAATGCGGTAGAAAGATTGGATGAATGGGTATGCCATCGGGCAGGTAATAGCCAATCATCGAGTAGTATTTCAGTAGGCGGGTCATAAATCTTCCCGCCACTCCCTTTCTCTCTCTTTCCTTCCACTCTTCGTGTCTTTCTGTACTCCTTTTGCAATTGTTGGGCGGCATTAGACAACCAACTCTTTGAAATTCTTTCTTTCTCCCATTTTTCAATAAGTTAATATTTTACGCTAAACTATATATATATCTTTATATGTCTGTGTATGTGTATATTTGTGTTGTTTATATATGAGAGAGGGGACACTGTAGTTTGTTATATTGAATGAACTGGATGGTGAAATGGGTATGAGAACTACTGAAAATGTCTTCTTCTTGGTCGTCTTCATCATTATTGAGGGACAACAATAAGGACGAGGTACCTGCGCAAACGTATCATCATCATCCATCCTCACAAATTGCCAGTTTAAGCTTACCAATCACTAATAAACCTTCTTCTTCCTCTACAGATTTATCAATCCAAATAACAACAACAACAACCGGATCAGGAACAGGAACAGGAACAGTATCCGTAACTGGAGTAGGAACCAAAAACGAACCGGAAACAACCATAACTGGAACTGAAATAGAAGACCTGAAATTATTACCATCATCATTATCATTATCACGAACAGCAACAGTATCATATATGGATATGGATCAAAAACCACCATCATTCCAGGATTATGGTACAACATCTGGTGCAGTATCATCACAACCACCACAACAACAACCGCCACAACCACCACCACCACCACCACCACCACCGCCACCACCACCGCCACAATCGTTGTATAATGTTGGTCCATCGAATTGTTACAATCCGTTACAATCATCAACTAGTACAACTGGTAGTGGTCATGATTTTACTCGTGGTACTGCACCAATGTCATCATATTTTTATCAAAATTCATTTCCAACATCAGCATCAGCAGCAGTTGCGGTAGCTGCAGCTGCAACTGCATCCGGTACACCGTATGGTGCTGGTACAACCGGTACTGCTCCACATTTTATGTATCATCAACAATCAGCTAGCTCACCGGAAGGTAATTATAATTAATACATCATCCCCAAAAAATTACCTAATTTACATAATAATATATCATGAAATTGGACAAAAAAAAGTGAATAAAAGGATGAAAACAAAAGGAAGAATGCGATAATCTCTAATTTACACTATTTATATGAACAAATAATAATAATAACAATAATAATCATTTGGCAAGATGGTTATAAATTATGAAAATTACAGGTAGCGCTTTTTCATTGATGATAATAATGATTATTGTGTTAATGATGATGATGATGATAATGATGATAATGATGATCATTAGGGTAATTAGAGTAATAATGCCTTGGGATCTACCCCTTTTCTCTCCCGCCCTCCGAATCATTTCCAGTATGCTTCAATGTTTTCGTTTCTCTGGACTTGGACTGGCCCGGACTCGAAAATCTTTCTTGTTCCAATAATTATTGGTTATTTATTCAAATTATAACCCAAGCAATCTACCACCTTCAATTGTCGTCAGCCTAATTCTTAAAATGTTGAAGTGAGCAAATTCCCGTGTCACCTTCTTGCTTTATTCTTACTTTCCTTTCTTACTTTAAAAATTTTTCTGAATTTCTGAATTTTGCCAAAATTATCAAACTTTTCAATCAGTTCTTTGTCATTCTTTCAGTTATTTGAATTTTTTAGAATTAGTAACTCTTCTTTCATACGTCCAAAATTTTCCAGAACTTTTGAATTCACTAAACTTATCAAAATTCACTATCAATTTTTCATCATTCATCTGTTATTTCAACTTTTTTGGATCTGAATGCTTACAGCAATAATAAATAAGTCATAGTCCAATGAAATTAATTTTTGTAGCAAATTTTAAAAAATGACTGTAAATTAGGTTGATTTAGAATAAGTTATATTATTATTACCATTTTTATTGCCATCATTATCATTATTATTAAATAGATTGTTGTTATGCCGATTAATTCATTCCTTACCTTTGGGAAAATTTTGGATAATTGTTACTGAATTTAACTAAGGTATTGAATTCTTACCTCTTGACGAAACAAATGGAAAATTTGAACTGATGTTGTCAATTGGTAAGAATCTCTAGAAATGTAAGAAATTAACCATATGATAACGCTGATAATCTCTTAGAAAATGGTCCAATTAATTATAGGAAGTTCTCGTTGAATGGAAAATTCCAGTAATTCTATTCCTCGCTTTTTATTCTCTTCCTTTAAGTTCTTTTGTCCTTTTTCGCTTTTTTTTAAAAATATCTTGCGATCAAAAATTTGCGGAAATTATATATCGAAGAAAATTAAATTGAAAAATATCCAAATTTTTAATTTTCCTCAATTTATTTTTGCTATTTACTTCAAGTCAAAGTTTAAAGTTATTTTCACTCAGATTATATTCTGCCAAATATTTGAATTTAGCAAAATTTAAAAGCAACTTAATAATAAATAAATTATAAATATTTGAACATGATTATTCAAATTGATTTTTAAATAAACAAAATTTTCAGTTGACTCATTTTTCATTATATTTTATGTTATGTTTGTTTTTATAATATTTCAAGATAACAATGAGAAAAACGTTAGAATTTTACGACTATTCTTAATCATTGCAACTTTATTCTAAGGTTAAAATTAAAGTTAAAGATTTTTCCTTGGATCTTATTTTAATCATCAAACTTTTACATTTCAGAACATTCAACAAAAATCATCGAAGGTGGCGAAGTTAGGATTAATGGCAAAGGTAAACGTGTACGAAAACCTCGGACCATTTATACTAGCTTACAATTGCAAGAATTACAAAAAAGGTTTCATAAGACACAGTATTTGGCATTACCGGAACGAGCTGAACTTGCTTCCAGATTAGGACTTACGCAAACACAGGTAAATTTAACAGGAAATTGAAATTTGACAACAAACTTATATTAGTGAATAATTTTCAACTTTTGTAGAGCGCAGCTGTAATATTGAACATAAATTACTTAAATACTACAACAGCGATTTCATCATATATTTTATTAGATATTTATTTTCTTCTTTTCACTACAATGAATCAGTTAATTTCTGAAAATGAATTCAAATTTTCTGAAGAATATCAAGAAAGAAATATGAAATTAACATGATTCATTCAATGATTTGATTCAATCTATCAAATATATCAATCAGACATTTGTTAACTAATGATGCAATTCAATTAAATTTAAATCACTTAAAGAGATTAAATTATGGTATAAAATTAAATTATACTAACATGCGCTACTATCAACATATTCTTTTTTTTTTTTTTTTTTTGAAATTTAATAAGATACTTGCATTTATCTAACAGTCTACTTACAACATTTTTGATTCCTTACATTTTTTGTTACAGAAATTGATCAATCAAATTAACTTCAATTTGATCAATCTTTAATTTGAAAGATTGCATGCTTCTAACTGGTTATAGCAATTTTTGCCATAAAATATTTCATTTGTTTTAAAATGATGAAAAACCCAAACAAATTTTTCATGGATGTAATTTATTTGTTGCATTTCTCTTATGATTTGTTCCGATCTGACCTAATTTGATTTATTTTAATTTCAAACTTTAAATTACATAAATTATGCGTGTTATTTTGTAATAAATTTTAATCTGTTTCTTAGTGAGCACAAAGTAAAATCATTTCATTGTTGCTTTATTCTTATATCAGAGCCTACTAAGCTTCTTAAGCTCAGAATTCTGTTGGATTATCCTCAATTCTTCTAAACCTACTGTGTCTCATCCGCTGAATCCATTCTTCAAAATTTTTGATGAAGTGGCGTAAACAAGGGCGTCTAAACTTTTTTAACATTTCTTACGCCATTTTTTTTTTTGTCAATTTATTCGAAATTTATAAATTTTCACTTAATTTATTTAAATAATCTATAGTTTATTCGTTTTTTTTTTAAAGCCTAACTTTTTTTAAAGGTTTTGGTATGGATCACTACTAAATATTTATAATAACTAGAAAATGTAAATCAATAAATTTCAAATACTTTGAAAAATGTAATTTTCCAAATGTGATAGCTTATATTCAAATTTTAATTGGATCCTTATCTTGACATTTTTTACCGTCTAAGGTTTCTTATTTTCTCTTAATTCATAGAATTAGAAAGATCTGTTCGAATTTAATTATTATATAGTAAGTCAAAATATTCACCTTGAATATTGAATTATTAAAAACTTGGATTAAAAAAAAAAACTTGGATTTCGAAGATTTCTTCACAGATTTTAATTTTAAGCATTAATTAATACTGCAAATGAATTGTCATCATATATTTATTGAAAGTCGTTATATTCATTTTTAATTTTTTATTTTCTTCGCTGCAAAATTCAATTTCTTTTCATATATATCATGCTTTTCTAGTTTTCACATTTTCTGTGGATGCACCAAATTATTGCCATAAATAATTTTACGAAATATAACAAGATTCTGTCATTTGATTTTCATTTTTCTCCATATTCAAATTTTTTTTGCGGAGTATTTTTGGAAATTTCAATATAAAATTTTCCAATATGCTGGAAATTTTATTTATTTTTATTCTAGTAGTATATCACCATATCCCTCATTTTATTGCCTATCTATGCGCATTTCTTTTTTTATTTTTATGACAATAAGAATGTCATCATCTTCATGTTTTCCTCAAGCAAATTATATTTGGATTTTTGTAATGTTATTTTCCAGACAGTTTTTTTCCACAATTTTGATTGGATAAAAAATTAGCAAACAGGATATAAATAGTCGGGATTTCGAAGGTATAGAAGAAAAATTGAAACTTATTGTTTAGTGATAGGGATTGATATCGTTATCAATTTGCAGTTTTTTTCTCAGCCATAATCAGTCCAGCCATCCAATCATCCAATTCCATCTATTTTATCCCTTCTTCCTTCTCTCTTCTTCTTCATCTCTTTTCCTCTCTTCTCCTTTCAATGAAATTCTCATCATCATTAACAACATTCGATATTACGGTAGTGAAAAAAAAAAAATTGAAAAATGGACGATTGGAATGAGTTCTATTTCGTTCCTTTTCAAAACTTCAAAAAATAATTTCTGGTAAAGGGACCAGTTCTATTGATAATTCTTTTTTTCATTTCTTTCTCGTTTATTTTTCCCTTAATCTGTGGATTATTCATATTATTCGGACAAACTAACAAAAATGAAAAAAAACAAAAAAGTAAAAAAGTTACTAATAATTTTACAACATAAAAAAAAGATCTGAGTGATTTTGGAGAGAATCATTAATTTATTTGCATGATTACCAACAAATCCCTGCTAATTTTATTTTATCACGATTTTTTTAATCTTTTTTTTTTGCGGATTGAATTTACTCTTTCTTTTTTAGTGTAAAATTGATAGTTTGATAAGATTATTTGAGTAGTAGGAATATTCTAGAATTCGGAGATAACTTCATGTCATATTCATTTTCTTCCAATTATTCTACTGGAAAATTGCAATATCAAAATCATGATTAGCTAGTCATTTGAGATTGATAGAAGCAAAATAAAGCTGACAGGATTTTTCGGCATATTCCTAAGAAGCATCACATTTGTTCAAATCGATGAGAGTCTAATTATAAGATTAAACTTAATTATATGTATATAAATAACAAGGAATATGATATGTATTCAAATAATAGCGAAAAAGCTTCCGAAAAAATCTCACACTTGTTGAATTCAGACTTTGAATTTAAGTTTGGCGCTTCTTAAAATTTTACAAGAAATTGCCAACCATTTGATTTAATTTCATTAAAAACTTCTCCTATGCGAAAATGATGCATTTATTTCATCTATTTGCTAAACAATTAACACATTACTATTTTCGGATTAACAAAACTTGTTGACAAGAATGGCGACAGTTTGTCACGATTGTTTTTACTGATAAGCATGTGAAACAGATTACTTTGATGTCTAAAACATATCAATAATTTTTAAGCCTTTCAGGTTTTGCTTCAGGATTAGAATTCGAAATATTTTTCTAAAATTTTTTATTCTGACAACTAAATTTAAAAATATTCTTAATTAAATTCAAAATTTAAATTTTAAATTTCCAAACATATTGCCCGTTATAATTTTTTCCAGGAAAAACTTTATTATCTTCCGACACATACAATTTTGGTCATAGCCAAAATATTCGTAATTTTAAGAATTAAAATTATTGTCAAATCAAAAAAAAAAAAAAAAACAGACCAGAAATCATTAAGAAAAGTCAAAATTACATGATGAATAAAAATTTATTGCTGTGAATTAAACTTTTAATATTTCTTCATACCAATAAATATTTGCAGAATATTGCAAACAGTATATTATTAAAAAATAAGTTCAAAAATTGTTATAATATTCGAAATTATAAAAAATCAACTGATTAATCAATCGATCAGCTAATTGCTCTTTGTAATTTATTATGAAAATTTCAAACTTTTGAATAAAATTTAAAAAAAATACTAATTCAAATACTAAAAATTAAATGAAATATTATGCATTATTATATTATTTGGCTTCTTATCTTTTTTTGTTCTTTTCAAAACCTTATTTACCGGAATATATCGAAATATATAAGAATTTTTCTTGAAAAGGATTATAATGGATGATACGGTTCAATGCCTGTAAGAATCAGAAGGAATGAAAAATAATAGAGCGGAAAATGAGGAACCTACCATATATCTTTTAAAGTTACCAATGGATTTAAGATCAACGGATAGGTAAAAAAGGGAGAAAGAAAGTATGAGAAAGGGCGGAAAAAAAGGTTCCGTAATGGATGCTAAGCCGGAACGGAATAAGCTAATCAGTAGGTATACGGCAGATGTACTATTCATTATTATGGTGGCGTTATCTTTGAAGAAAAATTTCCCTCTTCTTGTGCACCTGTTGCTCCAAAACAGGTAAAAAGGTAAAAGAGAGAGAGGGAGAGAGAAAGAAAGAAAAAAGAATAAAGGTAACAAATATACCACAATAATATGATATCAGTGCTACATCTGTTGCTTAAAAATTGTATTACCTATAATGGTATTTTTTCCAAAAAAAATTATTATAAATAAATAAGATTTATGTCAGAGAAAAAAAAAAAGGAAAAAATCAGACGAAATTAAAAAATTTCGTTCTAAAAGAGCACTAAATTTCTATATTTCGATGAGAACTGGAAATATAAATTTAAGCATAAACTTTGTAAAAGTATATTAAGTTAGGAAATTTTATCAACAATTTAAGTAAATATCAATTTTTCGTTGCACTCTTTTTCTTCATTTGATTAAAATTTCTCTTCTTTTTTAGTTCGTAAAAAAAATTTTTACAAAGTCTTATAATATTTTTTAATTAATATTAATGATTTCAGCTTTTTCTTAAATAATTTTTAGTATGATTTATAATTTTAGCACCGTTAAATATGCAACAATTCTACGCTGCCAGAATCATCCTAATAAAAATTATAATCATGAAATTTTTTACTTAATTACTTATAAATATATAGCAGCATTCTATTCTGCTGACAAAATTTTTTACTTCTTTACTAAATAATGGTTCTATAGAGCATATCTTGCTAATAAGCTCAATATTAGTTCCTTTTACGAATGGAAATTCCAAGTTATTTGCACATATTTGCGAATGTACTTGATATTTACGTTTTTTTATGAATTAGAATTTTAAATTATTATTATTTTCATATCTTAATTTCATATCATTATCTGGCATATTCTATTGCGAAGATAGATATAAACTATGAAATAAGGAGAACAGTCTTAATTCCTGTTTTGTTTGATAAAATTTTCACTTATTATTGTATAACTCCTTCTTTTCCTTCCATATGCTGCTTACTGAATCAATAGACAGATTTAAGGGTCAAAGTTTAGTCGATTTTTATTCTTAGTTCGTCCCATTTTTCATCCCTTTTATCGTATTTTTTTTTAACATCGTTGTTTTTTTTTCTTTTCTTTCTTTTTTTTTTTAAATTTCACTTTCACTTTTTTTTTCGTCTGATCGAAATAATGAGGAGAAGTACGGTAGTTATTGTCTGCTCTGCTCTTCATGTATTATACATATCTGAAAGGTTTGATGGATACATCCGGAAAGGAAGTTGTGTGTATGTATGAATAGATGGATGGATCATTCTTCATCCTAAATATATTTTTCTTCCCAATTATTCATTCATTTCAACAAAAATGAATGATTGCTCATATCATCAATCAACTAACTGATTAAATAGCTGATTAATCGATAAACTAAATGATTAACTGATTGATTGATTGATTGAGGATCAAATCAAACTTATTGCAATGATCATCATTCTTTTGCTTCCTCTCTTTTTTGTACTGGAAAATTTTGGTGCTTAATTTGAATTTTTCACGTGAAAAAAAAGAAAAGAAAAAAGGAACTGACAGATAGTATTGTACGTTTTCATTTTAAATTGACTTTAATTTCAAGGTACTTTTTTTTTCTTCTTTGTATTTTGAATTGAGTAATACAGAAAGAATTATTCTCTTTCCTATTCTTCCTTCCTGATTATTGTACTTCTTAAAGCTACTGTATCTCTTTTATCTAATGTCATTAGGCAAAAAGAAAGAGGAAATGGGTACTGTTACAAACACATTTCATTCTTTTTTTTTTATTTAAATTTAATTGATTTGTCTGAATTTCTTGAGTTAAGAGAAAAAAATGGAAATTCTGATTCAATATATAAAATTTAATACAATGACTTCAATAATTTCATTTAAAAACATACCGTTATTTTAAGTGCTACAAAAGATTAATGACACCATTCTTCAATATGCGAAAAATTGAGGTCAAAAAAATTTTTTTTTCCTTTTATATATTAAACTTGATAGAAAACAATTAATAATGATACTTGATGAGTGAGAGAAAAAGTGAAAAGTAGAAAAACTACAAAAATTCAACTATTTTTTCATTTTAATATGCTAGTCATAGGCTAAATCTATTTAATAAAATTACTATAACTAAGTTATTTAATAAACTTATTTCACTAATTCAGTTTATAAAAAAAAAGTTGATCAACAGTAGAAATAAGTTAAATTGCCTTTTAATTTCAAGAACAAATCATTAGAAAACTTATTAACAAATCATTTTTTAAGCTAATAAAATAATCAAATTTTAATTTATTTTAAAAAATATTCACTAAATAATGTTAACTTGAAATATTAATTTAAAAAAATTACAGATAACACAAACTTTTTTTTCTAATCTTTAGATGAAAAAGTTACTTGTCTTATTAGAATGGAATTTTAATTGAATCATTTTAATTTTGAGGTAAAAATATGGTTTCAAAATCGTCGTTCAAAACACAAAAAGATGTCCAAAAATGGATTTAACAATGATCGGCAAGGAACGGATGATGAAGAAGGTGAAGAGGAAGAAAGTAGCTCAGTTGATGGAACAATAACTTCACCTGCTCAACAACAACAACAACAACAACAACAACATCATCAACAACAACAACATCAACAACAACAACAACATCATCAACAACAACAACAACAACAGGGTACCACATCACCGGTATTAGAAGGTGGTTGGCCACCGTTGCACCTTGGTGCACATCATGGTGTTACCGGTGGTTCCTTATCATCACATATTTCAACAGCATCATTACATCATTTACCGCATCAGCAACCTACCCAGTTACCTCCTTTCGAAAAATACTGCGAACAAGTTGACGTGAAACCTTACGTTTATGATCCGATGACGGGCTATCAGTGGCAACAACCTAATAGTTATATGCCACCTAATTATTATAGTAGCATATGATAATTTCATTATTTTTTATCCATTTAAAGATGGTATGTGTTTGTATAGATTAATTAATTTTAATGTAATTTTCAAATGAAGTCGTATTTTAGTATTATTATATGAAAAGAATCAAAATATAATTATTGAATTTAAAATTTAAGTGGTAAAATTTGACAAAATTGAATTTAATTTTTTTTTGATAGGATTGATTTTTTTTTAATTTAATAAAATTAGACTTAATTTTAAATTTTTTTCTGTAATTTTTAAAATAATTTGTGCGCTTAAATAAAATACGAAGAGAACATGATAATGAAAGTGAAACAATTTTTTTCTTGATATTGATAAAATAAGAAAGATAAAATTACACCTCAATTAATTTTTTATTTTTCATTTTCTTTTTGTGTTCTATTTTATTTAGAAAATTTATTGCGGAAGAAATAAATAATTTCGAGATGCGTCATTTCAACATTTTAAAAACGAGAATTTTTACTTCTCGGATTGTTTTGTTCAATTTTAAGTTTCCAATAGAATGTTTTAAATAAGCATTTTTACAATATCGTATAAATCACTTCTTTACGTAAGAGAAACTAAATAAATATTTTCCTTCGAACTCACTGGAACTAACAAATATCGAACAAAATTTTCATTGCAAAAAATTTCTTAATTATCATATAGATATTAGCAGCAAATATTATTTATAAATTTACTGTAATTTCTTAGAAATTCTACAGGAAGAATTTAACTATCAAAAAATGTTTATTATTTAATTAATTAATTTGATTGATTTCTATATTATTCCTTCTGCTTGATAGATTTAATGAGAATTCTAAAAAAATATTTTCTATAAATGATTTAACATTATTATTTCTAAATAGATGTAAGCAAAATTCATTTTCAATATTAATTTAAAAAAGATAAAAGGTATAACAATAGATGAATCATAGCAAATGAACAAAAATAAAAAACAAAACGAATTGAAACTTCGTGATAATATTTTAATAAAATATAATTTATACCATATAAATTATTATGTATTACAAGTTAATGCTGATAAATATTTGAAATTTAAGACAGATAATTTTATAATAAAACGATGATGATGACAGCAATGATTGTGATGACAATTATTGACCGCTAATTATCATATCATTAATGCATTTATAGGATATTCAGATGACCTTAAATCTGTCAATAATAAAAGATCACTTAATGTTTAGTTACAGTGGAATGTTATAAAATGACCGAAGTTTTATAATAGAACATAAATTGCGATGATGGTAATGATGATGACAATAATGTCGATCGTATTAATGGTGATGATGATGATGATGATGAAATCGATTAATCGATTATATATATTGATCTATTATTATTCCTGCCATCTATGATTCTTTGTTCATTTTATTTTGGGGACATGAGGATATGAATACATAACCTTTCCTACCTATTTTTCCTCCCTCTTCCTTAATCTGACTGACCTATGTTATTTCAATTCTTATTTCCTGAACAGTATGATCCAAAAAGAAAAAAAAAATTAAATGTAAACAAAAAAGTATCAATATTAGACGAAATAATCGACGGTTTGTTAAAAATTTTTTTAATGTTCGTAGCAAAGACGAAAGTAAAAACGAACGAATAAATTTATCTAACGAAATTAAAAAAATTTTAAATTTTTCCAATAATTGTTGCATAATTTTATTCTCCATAAAAAGCAAAAGTAAAAATAATTATTGAAAAATAAGATAGTATAAATAAAAGTGAATATTATTGGTATTTTACTTTCTTTCAGAATACATGAAGAATTCTTATAAGTTATTATTTGCATTTATTTACTGGGATTTCTTTTTTTTTTCTTAAACAAAATGTTATAGAAATTTCAAAAATATCTTAAATAATACTACAAAAACTAAAAGAAGATTTACATTGTTGAAATATTTGATATAACAAACGATTAAAATGTGTCGAATTAATTGAAGAAAAGAAAAAGAATTGAAATGGATCGAATTATTATCGTAATAGTGAACTGAAAGAGTAAGTATGTATTTGATTAGTTATTTTTCGAAAATGTCACAAAATCGAAAAGCATCATTTTCAATCTAATGATGTTAGATATCCATTCGTCTAAAAAATATCTAATTTCAGATTCCAAATTTTTACATAGTGATTTTTGTTCTCGAGAAAATGTAATTTATATATGTCATTTTAATGAAAGAATATAAAAGTGCAAGTAGAGTTGATAATACCTATGCAAAATATATATTAAAGGGAAAATATTTCAATCATTATTAAATTACAGTAAATAAGTAAATATTTTACTTAATAATTCCTACTGTAATCGTTATTTTCTAAGACTCGCTAGCTGATACTACTAATATTTTTTCTAGGTAGAGTAAAATTTCGTAATATAATAAGTAAATTGGATAGAATGTTGCCGAAATGTGACTATATAAAAATGAAAACTTAATTCGGTGAAGACTGAGTAATCCTTTGTTGCTAACAGACTACGTATGTTTACGAGAATTTAAAACTTCATCTTTTCCAGGAAAGAGTCAAAATTAAAGAAATGTTTTTAGTCTAGTTAACAAGTTAAATATTACGTTTGAAATTCGTAATATCAAAATATAAGAAATGTAAAATTAGGAATTTAAATTGTCCATGACTTATATAAGATTGTGAAGGATAAAATAAAATTTCAATTAATTTATTCAGCGGATTAAATTGCTCCATGAAATCAACTGAACTGCAGAATCAAAAATGCAATCCAATGGGAAGTGAAAAAATGTTATAATAATGGAAAAGTTATAGAAAGAATGCGAAAAAGCTGGTAATTGCTTTTTTTCCTGAATCTCAGATACTATTCGAAGAGTTTTGAGAGTATTTAACAATTCGTTCGCTTTTTATTTTGAATGGATGAAAAAATTAAGAATTTCTA